>JAJLTH010000041.1:0-114662 GCA_030568035.1 Tetrapisispora nanseiensis | reverse complement strand
CGAGAGCGAGACACAACCGGGATGCGATCTCCCCCCCTCTCCACAGACTGGTGCGACGACGACCACGACGAACAACGAACGACGGAGGTTCCAATCTCTTATCATCGGGGTTCCTTCCCGGAGAAGGGACAAATGTTGCTGATAAGGTCAGCGCTGACTGGACCAGAAAGAATCTCTTATCGGAGCTCTGAGGGGTACGTGGCCCGGGAATGGGATTCCGGAAGTCATCGATTTTTGTCATCAATGTTATTTATTTACCTGGAAAACATATATATAAGGGACATTGAAATTATTTCAAAACTATTTATTATTTTTGTATTGTTCATTCATCCTCTTCATCACTAATAGATAAATATAATATAACAACAAAACATCAACCTCCCCCACATACACACACACACACACACACACAGATATATCTATCGAATGATAAAACCAAGAACTTTACCAAAATTGTCGTTATACTCGGTCTGCAAGAACATCCATCTTCCAAAGAGACTATTGACAACTAATCAAGTGAGAACGGTGTCAAACACGCCATCAACAAGCTCCCACTCATCGTACTTGGATCCTATGAATATTACTCCACACGACGCTAATAACACCGCCGGCAACAGACAAAACGACAGCCATTATAGTAGTAATGGTGGTCTCTCATCTCACAACTCACTCACAGCAGGGAATGACTCAACTGCTGCAAACGAAGTGGAGTATTTGAAATCGTTACCAAAATCACAACTATTTTCTTTGCTGTGCATTGGCTTGGTCACGACTAACAAATTCACTCTGGATTTTGTGATCAAATTGTTCCCTCATTTACCAATGTGGGTAATCAAACTCTTCGTGTCAAAGTTATACGTAGGAGGAAATACCATACAGGAAGTTAGAAAGACAGCTTTGGAATTAAGAGACAGAGGCGTCACTAATATGATGCTGTCACTCACAATAGAGGATTCAGAAGGACTGAATGCAAATATCAATGTAAATAGAATAATAAATGATACAATAAACTCCATACACAATGTATTAAAACCGAATATCGTTGAACAAATCGAAAATTATAAATTAGAAGCAAAAAATATAAATGAAATTGCTCCAGGCTACATCGCATTGAAACCAAGTGCTCTAGTGGAAAATTCAAACGATGTTCTTTACCATTTTAATGACCCACTCTATAAAACAAAGAGAGAAGAACTAATTAAAAACGTCGATACAATAACCAGAGAAGTGTTTAATTTAAACAAAGAATTATCTAAAATATACCCAGAAAGAATTGCACCTTTCTTGATTTCGACTATAGATGCAGAAAAATATGACCTACAAAAGAATGGTGTCTACGAACTACAAAGAATTATGTTCGAAAGATTCAATAAAGATGAGCATAAGCTACCATCTGTTGTCGGAACTTGGCAATTGTATTTAAAGGACTCAGAGTCTGACATTATAAAAGAACAAGCTCTTGCAAAACAAGGAAATTACAAATTAGGTCTAAAGCTAGTCAGGGGTGCATATATCCATTCAGAGACAAACAGAAATGTGATTTTCGATACAAAAATGGGCACCGATAATAATTACAACAGAGTGGTAGCAAATGTCATGGAAGACATGATGCAAAAGGGTACAACATCTAGGTATGGACACCTTGTAATTGCCTCTCATAACGCAGAGTCACAACTCTTGGGAACATCCGCATTACAAAAACCAAACACAAACGTCTTCACGAAATCAAATGTTATATTAGGTCAACTACTAGGTATGGCAGACAGTATCACATATGAATTAATCAACAAGTACAACGTGAAAAACATTATAAAGTACGTACCTTGGGGACCACCAGTAGAAACAAGAGACTACTTGTTAAGAAGACTTCAAGAGAACGGAGACGCAGTAAGGACCGAAAACGGTTGGCCTTTAGTTAAAGCAATTCTCAAATCTTTGATCTCATCTTAAATTACACATAACAACATAAATATTGTATAGACAAAAAATATAATAACATAAATTAAAATATCCTACATTTTATAGAAACAACATGGTGTAGTTTTCTTTAACTAGCTTTGAAAAAAGAGATCTTTTGCTCGTTATTTTTTCCAACTCTTTTTCTTTTCTCTCTCACAAATATATGAGCTGACAACGATAAATACAAGATTGTTTACAATAATATAATATTTAGTATATAAATTCCAGATTTTCAATAATTATAAATCCAACATTTGCTAGATTATTGTATCAGTGACTTTATAAATGTTCTTGAAATAAAAATATGTGACATCTTTATTTAGTGTGTTGCCAAACTTTAAATTGAAAACATTTCGATGCCGAAAGAAAACGAAGAATACTCATCTCATCTCATCTCAATAAAATCTTATTTGTAAAATAAACTGTTTGCAATTTGCAGAACTTAGAAGTTAGAATGTACATTAATAGCTTGAATATAACTTGAGTATAAGGTTTCTATTCAAAGCATAATGCAATTGCAGACCTTTTATTTTTATAAATAAAGACAGAGAGTATACAAGCTCACACATAAAGGACCAAGAAATGAAGTTTGTTGCTCTAGTCTCAGGAGGTAAGGACTCCTGTTACAATATCATGCATTGTTTAAAAAATGGTCATGAGCTAATTGCATTGGCTAATTTACATCCCATTGATGCTCAAGAGCAAGAATTGGATAGTTTTATGTTTCAAACTGTTGGACATGATATTGTGTTACAATATGAAAAAACAACAAACGTACCATTATACAGACACCATATAAAGGCAAACACATCTAATTATCAGGATTTGAATTATGTTTCAACAAAGAATGATGAAATTGAGAATCTTTACGAATTATTATCTAATGTGAAAAACTCTCATCCAGAGTTAGAAGCTGTGAGTGTAGGTGCAATATTATCATCTTATCAGAGAAATAGAGTAGAAAATGTCTGCAACAGGTTAGGATTAACTGTTTTAAGCTATCTTTGGCAAAGGAACCAATCAGAGCTTATGTCTGAAATGTGCAATGTTTCTAAACTTTCCGAAAATGATTTATCGTCTAAGTTAGATGCACGTTTAATCAAAGTTGCAGCAATTGGACTCAACGAAAACCATTTGATGAAATCATTACCTGATATTTACCCAATCATGTGCAAGTTGAATAAAATGTATGACGTTCATATATGCGGTGAAGGTGGTGAATTCGAAACAATGGTTCTAGATGCTCCTTTCTTTAGAAATGGTTATTTAAAAGTTAAATCACAAGAGATAGATACTTCAGAGAAAACTAATGAAGTTTATAATGCAAGATTGGAGACGGAATTTGTTGAAAGACCATTTTCAGAAAAACAATATGAAGATAATATGGCACTGGTAAAGAAACCCACACTCTTAGATGAGAAATGGGAAACTTTATTATCAAATTTAGATTCTGAACTTCCATTTGAATCAATGAAAGAAGATAAAAATAATTTAGGTAATTCTGATACAGAAATCAATTATGATTTCTCGGTAACAACAGTAGGCGATTTGATGTATATATCCAATATATTGCCAACTTCTAGAAACGAAATTGTTGAGATACAAGCTGAAAGTTTATTTGCCAAATTGAATACTATTCTTTTGGAAAATAATGTGAACAAATGTGAAATATTAAACTCCAAATTGTATTTATCTGATATGGATGATTTTACCACCGTTAATAAAATATATAACCAGTTTTTCAACACTGTAGAGAATGGCCCTTTACCCCCATCTAGAGCTTGCGTAGAGATTAAAAACCTTTTACCCTCTGGATGTCTCCTTCAGTTATCGGTAATCATTGATAAGTTACCAATTTTAGAAGAAATAGTTACAGGTAATGATTCCAGTGTTATTATTAATAAAGAAAAAAACGGTCTCCACGTTCAAGGGATATCATATTGGGCACCTTGTAACATCGGACCATACTCACAAGCAACATGGAAGAATAGCGATAGGAACAAGGTCAGTTATATTAGTGGTCAAATTGCATTAATTCCAGAATCTATGAAATTAGTTGATACAGATAACATGGCTTTACAAAGTGTACTATCCCTAAAACATTTTAATACAATAAAGGATACTATATCTTCAAAGAATTCTTTACAGATGATATGCTTTATATCAGACATTAAAATGGTAGCCACCATAACTAGGACTTGGAGTCTTTATTCATCTGAGCTGTGCAATGAATCCGATCTTTGGTTTGATAACGAAGAAGACAATACAGAATGTTTAATTATAGTGAAAGTTACTAATTTGCCAAGGGGTGCCAAATGTGAATGGGGAGGTGTAACTTGTAAAACTGAAATAATCGAAGACGATCTTGATTATGATTCACATGATGAAATAACTTCAGAGTTAGTTAATAATATGAATGCAAATTGGAAGATAATGGAAACACAGACCATAACCAAGAAGAATATACAAGTTACAGATAATGGTAATACTAGAAATTACTCCACGATATTTATTGACACTGTAGATGATCTCTTGTCGACTATCAAGGTATTGAATGAACAACCATCGCAGATCGAATTTTATTACACTGCTCAATCACTCTCTGATAATGTTTCAAAATTACTACAAACCAAAGAGAATATAAATTTCAACCCGGTTGAAAATGTATTTGATTACAAGGGTCGCCAGCATACTTTCAGTATGCATGTTGTTTCGTAGTTTATTATTCTAATTCATTTTATTAGACCTCTTGGACAAAAAAAAAACTGGACTTATAAATATTTCTAAATAGGTATTACAAATTTATTTGCATAATCATATATATATATATATAACTATAAAGTGACAATAAAAGTGATTCATATTGAATAAAGTATATTAGTTCACTTGATTAACTTAAAACTGAGTTCTAATCTTCATCATACAACAACTTGGCAGACAGAAAAAGTCGCTACCATTCGGCATCACACAGCTCATCGCCTGTTGCGTCAAAATTTCAGTTTCGAATGCGATGAATGAAATATTTCCAATAGTAAACAATCCATATACACAAATACAATAAAATTAGTTAATATGATTCATTAAAGTTTATTTGTTCAATTGAACTTGTTAAAATATTGAATGAGTATCTGGAGTCAGGTTACAAATATTATGAATATCTTTTATAGTTTTAGTTTGATATTCCATGTGTTGGGAAGGCATCTGTTCTCATTTTTACGAACCTTTTAGAGTGTATCAAAAACCGAAACCAGCAAAACATCATATACATATATATAAATATAAATACATAGTGGAACCAATAGAATTATTAATAATAATATGGCAGGTCAAAAAGATTATAATTTTGATGAAGAGACTCGTAAACTATTTCAATTTACACAAGCCATTTTAAAAAGGTCGATGAACAATAAAAATTACGACCGTGCAACTTATGAAAGAGAATTTAGAGAAAGTTATAAAGCTGAAAATATTTGGAAGAGGCATATATTGCTAAATAGATTTGATCTTGTCCCTGCTAATTCATTAGGAAACCTAGTTGTTGATTTTACTGACATTAAAAATATAAATTTTAAGAAACTAAGCAATTTTAATAATGACGAAACCCATAGAGAGGAGACTCCCCAGTCGGCAAATTCTTCTGATTCTAATTTGAATAAGAAGATACTGCCAGCACAGTCAACTGTATCTAAAATATTGCCAACTAATACAAACAATAATCTAAAATATAGAAGAGAATTAGAGGATGCCAACCCAGACAAACATGGACATATGAGCTTCTCAAATTCTGAATCTGAAACATCAAGGTTTCCTAATAAAATTATCAAGGGAAATACAAATACAGATCACAATAAATCTTTGACTAATTTGAAAAATCATCAAGAGGAAGATGAATCAGAAAAAGCAATTACATCTGCAAAGGATAATGATACTATCATTGAGACTTTAATGACTTCACGAAACAACAAGGAAAGAGAAATCACTATTGAGTTACGAAAAAATTCCTCATCATCCAGCCTGAATAAAGATTCAGAGAAAATACGACCACCAAAATCCGATAATACGGTTACAATTACTTTGGCAAACTCTGATCCCTCATCACAAAGAAACGAATCCGAAGGTAAGATTCCGAAGGAAGTAAATAAAACCTCAAGCAGATACAATAATAATTCAACATCATACGACAAAACTAATCGCCCTAAACAAAAGGAAGTTAAAAATGTTACCCACAGTTTGGCAAATCAATCTAAAAAACAGTTGATCATCTCAACAAAAGACTTTGATTTTAGCTCAGGATCACTACCAGTTGGTCCACCTAATACATCTACTGTTTCAAATCAAAAGGAAATTTCAAGTAAATTAAAAGATACAGATGGATCAAGTAGTAGATATGAAGCTCATTCTAGAAATAACGTTGAATCTACAAATGAAAATAAGGCAACCAACAAGGATAAGATACCAGGAACTGATACATCACAACAAACACGTATTATGAAGCCAAACCCAAAGATTAATAGAAATAATAAGGTTTTTTCTGAAGAGTCTAAATTATCTGCTCTGGAAACAATAGAAAAAGTAGTGCCATCTCACCAAGCAAAACATATACCTTTTGAAACTGCAGCAAGTATTAGCAAACCTGAATCTTCAGATCATCATGAACACCCTTCCACTCCAGGCTCTAAATTAGTAACTATAGACTCGAGTAATCCTCACAATTCTTTACCATTAACAAAGGTTATAAATAATGAAAAAGTACCAACAACAATATTTACAGGTAAAGATACCTCCCCTATGGAATTACCTAGAGATTTAAAAGCGAATTCATTAAAAACAAATAAGGAGAAAGTGACTCCTGATGTTACCAAAGATGGTACATTTTCTAAGACACCCGAGATCACTGTGACACAATCAATTAGACTACAAATTCCACTCAATACACCAGTTAAGTCAATAAAAACAGAAATAACTTCAGATCGTATCAAGTCCGAAGATGCTTCTAAAAATGATTCATTAAACTTTCCAATTTACAACTTTAACAATAAATCGAAAATAAATGATAATAGAGCATTAAAAAGAAAATTAACACCCATGGTTGACACCTCTAACACTGTACCTAGCACTAGCTTATTATTAACTGATGAGTTATTATCCCCTGTAGTTAAGAAGGCAAAAAAGAATTTATTTGTGTCTAGCCCACTCAATTCAAATGATTCGTCAGCCAACCTTTCTTATGTTGATGAAACAGAACTAAAACCAACTCAAAAAATCCCTAAAACTTTGAAAAGATTAGGCAATATTATCAAAAAATACAAGCTAGATGAAGATTTATGAAATAGCATAACCCATTTCTATCCCTATTTGATCTACAAGCTATATATATTTTCTGCCTTGTTAGTCATTATTAATGTTTCATTAGGAGATATACAAGTGTGTAGGTACAATATATAATATTTTAAATATTTAAAAACATTATTTCTTTTTAAATAACTTTGAAAACTTCCCTTGTTTCTTCTTCTTTTCATTCTTATCATCAGATGCCACTAGTGTGTCATTCGCAGAAACGACATAGTTTTGTCTCTCATCAGAAGAAGGATTCATTTTATTATTACTTCCAAAATTATTTTGCATGTCATAACGTCTGTGAACATGAGATACTGGCTCTTCAATTTGTGATAGCATAAATTGTGGAGGTTTTTCATTCAGTTCAGCATCGTCTTTTAAGTGGAGTTCACTTCTATTTCTTGATAAAGATTCTATACTTTGCATGAATCCTAAAGGAGTAGTAATACCATCACTACCTACAAATACATCTCTGTTTTTTAACGCTGATTGATCATATGCAGATTTTATTTCAGCATGCGTTATGCCACCCAAAACATAATAGAAGAATCTTTGTCTAGGGCCTCTATTTTTTTGTTTTAAGTTACTGTGTTTTGTCCATGTTGCTTTATGTCTTGGATTTCTTAATGATGCTGAAGAATTTGCAAAAACAGACGCACCCACAGCAGCCATCTCTTCCTCATCCAAAAGTTCAATAGGCTTATCTTTTACATATGGAAAAAAATCTTCACTTAATAATAGGGGGTTCGTTATCACTTTTGACAAAGTACTACCTAAAGCTGGAATAAATCTTGATGTTTGATAAACAGTCGAATCTTTAATAATTGTGTCATGAAACCATTTCTTATCAAATGGTTTTGCGCTAGGAGCATCCTTAATAAGCTTGAAGCCAATGTCATTGAAATTCTCAAATAGCGTCATAAAATTACCAAAATGTTCATGATCTGATGTTATTCCCATAAATGATAGTAATTTCATGAAGTCTTCTTTAATAAGACCGCCTCTATACAATGCATAAATAATGATAAGACGAACCTTATCGGTAATCAAAGGTCCACTAGGTTGTAAATTAACCAACACTAAGTCAATTAAGTTTTTAACCTTTTCACCATCTAAATTTAAACCATATCCACTTGCAATTTGTTCAACTTCAGATACTGTTGCCAACTTGCGCCCATGGTTGATAGTTAAACAAGATCCAATCAAAGTTCTATGTAATATTAAGGTTCTTCTCTCTTCATCGAAGTTTTTTAAGTTTGCAACAACGCTCAATAGATCAGAAGTATTTTTAACATTACTTCTATCAACAAGTAAAGGATTTTGAGCAATAATTTCTTTTATCTTACCCTCTAAATATTCCTTTGCATCTGCTATATGCTGGTGTTTCAATTCGACCCAGTCAGGATCGAATAAATCTAATAATTTTGAAGATTTCTCTTCTTTTTCACCAGATTCATTTTCTGCCTCATAGGTATAAACATCTGTGAGCAAATTAATATCATCAACTACATCGTATGCTAGTGCTTGATAAGAAAAATCGTGCAAGAAAGGACTAAAAAGATCCAATGTTCTATCAGTGATAATAAAAACTGCACGTGGTCTTGCATTATCAACTGGAGGGAAATCTTGATTGTTACGTGCATAATTGTCCAATGCTTCTTGGAATTCGAAGGCTAATTTTTTAACCAATCTCGATGGTTGACATAATTCAACCTGGCTTGGTAACGGTTCTGAATAACGAATGATTGGGTATTCGCCAGTAATGATACATATATTTAATAATGATGCTACTGTTCTATCAATATTCAATTGAATTAAATTTTGGCACTCCTTATTAAAGAATATTTGTAAAGGTCTATCGATACCTATTGTTTGGAAAAATTGTGTTTCCTTCGGTATAAAACCAAATTTAGCTTCCGATAAAGATGCTAAGTTCTTATTAATATGCCTTTTATATTGGAAGAAGTCTACCAATTGACCTCTAAATCCTGGCAAAAATCTTATATGAGCTTTTTTATATTTCTTAGGCACACTTGCAAAATCAGATTCAATACAATTAATATTATATTTCGTGGGAGCTACTAAGTAAATGGCTTCTACACTGGGTTGGCCTTTCCTTTTCTGGGAGTCAATTTTATCGACAGCTGTCACATAGTTCAATAATTCAGATGGTGATTTAAAAATATAATTGAATAGATTTTCGATTTCTTTATCAATAATTAAAAACTTCAAATCATTCTCACATCGAATTTCATCGAGCAACTTAATTAAGTATTCTTTTTGCAAGGAGATCAGATCTGACATTTTTGAGGGGCAATAGAATATACAATGACAAAATAGGTACAGTTCTAATGAATTTAATGATTTTAATAAATTAATAGAATTAACCGAGCTTGAGTATAGTGTAAATTCTAGTAATAGCAAAGATAATGAATTCTTTTTGGGTAACAAATAATTAAAGAGGAAATTGTAATTTGCTCACCAAAAAAATTCAACACAATCACTATTGATAGAGTTCGATCCTTTTATAAATTTTGAGGTTGTTCCTTTTGATTGAATTAACTTCATTGATATATAATTATAAATATTCATATTATATAAATATTCATATTATATAAATATTCATATTATATAAATATTCATATTATTTAAATATACATTTTTCCATTTTTAATTCTTTTAACGAAATTGTCCTTTAACGTTTTTAAAAGAAGAAGTTAATAAGCAAGTGAAAAATTTCAGTCAAGTTATTATTATAATTTGAACTATATATTTATATATAAAAGTTTAAGTTATGCAAATGTTTAGTTGTAATCCTTACATGTATTGAGGAACTTCTTGTAGATGTAGTAACAAATACAAGAATTATTTATGTACTTAAATTTTTATATTGATTTAAAAACATTTCTTTATATTTAAAAAGAGTACAATCAAAATAACAAATACCAGCAGAGCGATATTCCAATTACACTGTCTTATGTACTTGTATCAATTGTCTACATCTGTGTTAGTTGTTTGAAATGATAATGCATATATCAATGCCCATGTTAAGGATTGGGTTGAATCCATATTCTCAATTTTTGGTGAACAATTTAATAAATAGTGAATGACTTTTGATGGTTTAATCGATGATAGGTTTAACATAAAAGATGTTGTAAATGCTTTATTAGTGTTTTGTTGGTTTAGAAATGAATTAGATTTATTTTCTGTTGACAAAGACTCAATTAATTCTTTTAGTATTGAGTTATATTCATTTTCAATGAAATCTTTCTGTCTAATCCAATTTGTCAATGGATTTATTGGTAAAATATGTTGTAAATGGATTTTACTTTGACTAGAGACTTCCAACCCTCTAATTTTCTTATATGATAATCTATTGTCAGATAACATTCCACAAACTTGGTTTCTTGTAAATATTCTTGAGATGTTTTCAATATTATCCTTATTATAATAGCGTTGAGTAATATCTTGGGTATTATCATTATAAAGAATATAAGTGTTAATCGATGATTGAAATAATGCAATTTGTAACTTAGAAATCTCAATTAATTCTTTATTATTTGTTACTAACCCCCATAAATATACTGAATACAATGAATTCAAATCTTCACCACTAGAGTAGTATTCTTTTCCATTGCATCCTTCCACTAAACCAGTAGACCATGAATGACCATGATACCAGTCAAAAGTTCTGAAACTTGGGAAGTAATCATCATCATCAGAAGGATTATTAAAATCACGAATTAAATTCTCACACCACTCTATTATTAATTTATCGTCTAACCAAAGGGTTGCAACTTCATCAAAATATTCCTTAACTAATTTATTATCTTTGCAAGCATCATCTTTTAATAGTAAAGATTCAATCTTACCAATAATGGCGGATGATATAATGAAATAACTATAATCGTAATTATGCTCATTGTATTGGTGGTTATTATCGTATGGAAACGTTGTTATTAAGCCTCCACATTTGGTATCATATTGCAAAATGCCATTAAATAGGGTATCATTGACAAATTTATTAAAAACATCTTTGATTAATGGTAATAATTTAATTGTTGAATCAATATCTTTTAAGATGAAATATTTTGAATATAAAAGCCAGGAATATTTGAATAAAAATTTACCAATGACACGTATCTCTTTTGTGTCATTGATTTCTTTAGAGGCTAGATTGAATAATAATAACTCTTCATTTGAAATGTCACTTAACTTTGTTGTAATATCAGAAAAATTATCAAATAAATCTTCGTTTAAAGTAAATCCATTCGATAACTTATTAAAACAATCTGTAAAACCAATATTGGATTGAATATCAAAATTTTTAAATTGTGACTCAAATTTAGTATCTGGTGGCAGTATTAATTTCAGTATAATTTTATTTGACAAGTAGCCTGTCATCGAACCTAATACAGGTGAATTGATAAAAGAATTAATCTTATATTTTGCCATTAAGTTATGTTCAACTAATTTTTGTTGATGTGGGAGTATGAAAATTAAAGGAGATTGATCATTTTGTTGACCATTTATCTTATAATCATACATTAAGTATCTGACATTAGACTGTTCCTTACTATTATAATTTGAATAAACTGATTGATTATCATCAGCTAAATCGATATGATCAACTTGAACCTTTTTGGATATTTTTATATTACAATCTATTGGGTAAGATCCAATTGATTTATCGAATTCCTCAACATCTATTGTACTTGAAAATACGTCAGGTATTAATTGAAAAATTGTACCTTTTGAATAAATGTTGCCTACTATTGTATGACAATCTTTAATTTTTAGACAATTAATTACATTATTTTTTGATTGAATTGAATGAGTTTCTGTTGTATATAACAACCATCTTGATTCATCTTGTAAAACAATCCTATATTTTTTAATCAATTTTTTTTTATTAATAACGTTACTTGTTATTAAATTTAAAGCTAGATTAGGCTTATAACAGATTGGCAATTGTTTAATTGATTTAAAACCAACCTCACTTTGTAATTTTGGAATCAAATTATAATAAACAGCAGTAATCATACTCATACCTTGTACTATTGGAAACCAGATAAATTGGGATTGATTTTTCTTCAAATATATTTGTAATGACATCTGTTTCATGTTTGATAATGTCATAAACATTTCACTTTCATTATGGAAATCTACTGAATTAAATATGAATGGATTTATATCAGTATTTTGTAAGGTAACACAATTCTTATTAATAAATTTATTTGGATTTAAATGTTTATTAAATGAATTATAATTACAATTAATAGCCATACCAAAAGAAGAATCAACATAGCTCTTGTTATCAATATTATTGTCATTAAAAAAATTATAATAATTTTTCTTATAATTTATTAAATATGGATAAACCCAGACAGGATTGTTTTGTTTGTTAATTAATAGATTAGAGTAGAACTTATTTGTTTGTATTGGCAGATTATTATTATAAATTTTTTTAGCCATTGTGATATTATTAGTACCTTTAGTGAACGCACTTAAAGGTTGCTTATAATTCAAAACATTATTCTTGTATAATTCTTCAAATTCAATTAAGTTATCAGTGACTGTCATGCTCAAAATCTTAAATAATTGAAAATAAACTATAATATAGAATAACTATAATTATTCTTAATATTGTGTAGCCAATAAAAGTACTTTTTGTTATATAAATAAAGTGATCAATATATATATATATATATGCTGTGTAAATGTATATATATATATACTAATGATTTTAGAGTGGTTCTTATATAAATATAAAGAAATAATTTATAAATGTAATAGTAATACACAAGGAATATAAAATAATAAAGAGCTCTATTTATATTCATTTTTAAATTTACGTCGTTTTAAAAAAGGGAAAAATTTATATTTTGCGACACAGAAGCAACTTTCAAATAAAAACAATAAAGTGTTTTGGAGACAAATAATAATCTAACGAAACAACAAATATATGTTTTGTATTGACACAAATGAACTCACTTTTACTTTAGTTTAAATTAGTACCATTGTTTAGGAGGTCTCCCGACATATTATCTACTTGAATAATAAAGTAGTTCATAGTATTGGATTATTTTCAGCTAATTTACGTACTGGATTTTTTTGTGACAGATAAACTTGTTAATACCCCAAGGTCATTTAGAGTAATATGAACAATAACCTTCTTTTGATAAAATGTTTCCTTTAATTTTTCTAGTTGTAACCTGAGGATAGAGGCATTGAAGAAAACGACTAAATGATTATCTGACCGTCTCACTTTATTTACCATACCAACATGGAAATATCTGCGATGACCATGAAAATTTGAAGTAAATCGAAACCTTATATTAATAAAGTTTATTCTTGGTATTGCTTCCAACTCCTGTAATTATCATAATTCTTCTGTCTCTATCGATTTTAGAACTTAATATCTAGATAAAGCAACATTATTACAACATAAATCTGATAAACATTCTCTTATGGCCAGTTAGTCGATAATTAAGAATAAACATCCTCTAAATTATATATATGGTGACAAATATATTTCAAGGACCATCCGAAATTGATCATGAGTAAAGGAAGTAAACTTGTTATGAATATAGAAGAGGCATATTGAGACGGTCTTATTTATTTATCAGTTAAAGAACATAGCTGTTGATAAACAATAGGATGATATACAATTGAAATCCTGTAATATTATTTTTAAAATACAAAGAGAAACAAGGGATCTAGTTTAAGCTCTCTGACAAGAATTTTATATTCATAAATTGACACCGGCACTGGAATCACCTTTATCCGAAAGAACACACCCATTTACAAGTACCAGAAGACTGAAAACATGATTTTTAATATACCTAGGATCGTATCATAGTTGCTGATTTCAATAAGATGATGTGGATACTATAGTTCGACTTGAAGAGATATTTACTTCGTATAAAAAATTCGAAGATTCAAAATAGCTCTATGTGCCTGGAGAACCAGTAATTTGCAAATATAAAAAAACAATCGATAATATTTCTTGTCATATCACTGCCACAGGTATCTGTTTGTTATCTTACGAAATAACTTTCGTCGAACACTAATGACTTCGTCTAATTCATTAGAAATGACAGAAATTGTATTGACAGCTTTAAACTTTTTTTAAGAAGCAAGAAAATTTTTTTGAAATTTTGCGATGAGCTATTCAGATGAAGAAATAGATGCCAAAGTCGAATTTTAGTAACATCCATAAAAACATATATGTATATGAAAGTTGTGTATTGTATATCATTTACTCTTAGTATTATTGATTTTCCATCTTAAATTATTATTATCTAATTTACGGAAGTAAACCCTGAATTTGCTAGCCCTCTATCTCATCGCCAATGTCTTCTATTCATCCTGTTCAAGATATTGTCTCTAACAACGATGGCTCATTGATCTATTGTACTATCAAGAATGAAATTATCGTCTTACAGAGACAAGAAAATGGTACTGATTATAAAATAGTTGGTCAATGGGTCGATCAATTGGATAGTCAAGAACTTATTAAAGAAAAAGTGCAAAAAGAACAAGCAAGACAAATTGCTGAAAATAACACAAAGAAACAAAAAATTAGTAAAGATGAATCAAAATCTGTGGCTGTTGAGATTAAAACATCCAAAGCTGCAACACCTGGTGTAGGAGTTCCACCAACATATGATTATCTAAGAAATTTGACTTTATCTCATGATGAGAAGATTTTGATCGTTTGTGCCGATTCTGATAAATCCGTTATAATCTTCAATATAGATGAATCAAAGAATAATATTTTGCAACTATCAAAAAGACAGCCATATCCAAAGAGGCCAAATGCTGTTACGATCTCGGATGATGATTCATTAATTGTAATGGCTGACAAGTTCGGTGATGTCTACAAAATGGACGTCAAGTCAGAGGTTAGAAAAATCAATGGCGATGTTGAACCAATTTTAGGCCATGTCTCAATGCTAACAAGTGTTGTAATGGTAAAAGATTCCATAGGCAAAAATTATATTATAACCTCCGATAGAGATGAACATATTAAGGTGACACATTATCCACAAACTTTCATTGTCAAACATTGGTTGTTTGGCCATAAGGAATTCATTTCCTCGTTATTCGTACCACAATGGAACGCCAAAAACGATCCCGCAAAGAAATGGTTATTAAGTGCTGGTGGTGATGATTATGTGTACTTATGGAATTGGGAAAAGAATGAGAAAGTATCAGAATTTAATTACAAATCACTTGTCAATCAATATATCAACGATGCACATTTAGCTCCAGAAAGATTCCAAAACGACAAAAACGATATAAGAGAGTGTTGTGTGGCACAAATCATAGCATTACCAAAGAAACAAGTTGTTGCATTTTTTGTAGAAGCTACTCCATTATTGATACTATTAAGTTGTTCAGAAAACGATGGATCTTTGACTCTATTGAAGACTATCGACTTCAACCTTAACATAGTATCTATCTATGCGAATGAAAATGGTATCTTAGTTTCTTTAGACAATCACAGCTCACAAGACAAAGATTTTATCAAGCAAATCGATTATGACGATATCTCTAATGATTTCACAATAAATGAGACCGTTTCCAATTCTATCGATTCCACAATCAAATCCACATTAAAAGATAATAAACAAACTAAAATAGACTCAATTGGTATTTATCCATTGTACACCACTATTAACTTGAAGAAGCACGGTGAACATTATTCATGAGTCCAATCCCACCCAAGAGAAATAGAACTTTACATGTAACACACTTAAATATATATTATCGAGAAGAACTAAAACTACACATATGTAACTAAATAGTAAAAAGTTATTGTAGACATAATTATATTTATAACTCATTAACTTGAAGCTCTTGAACAGTGAAACATCACTACTCATTACCATGTATCGTATTATACTTAGGTCCATGCCATCGGAAGGGCTAGATTTTATGCACTAAAGCTATAGTATGAAGTAAAATACATATATAATCTCATTTCATGGATTACAAAACCATAACATCAATTCTATCAGTCTCAATTGACGGCTTATTTATTAAGTTACATTAAGAAACTGAATGCCTGCTTCTGAAGCAGATGCCCAGAAGACAGAGGTTTATAAATTTTGAAAAGTCTCATATAATTTCGATATAAATCAACCAAGTGAAAGGAAGTAGTTGGTATTGCAAAACAAGTTTTATGTTTATATATATGTCCATTTATAAGCACATAGGTAAGCAAACATCATGTCTGATACAAATGATATAACCAATAGAAGTTCTAATGTTGTCGATGAAGACAAGACTAACAACAGCTTATTCGATGCTGAATCAACCTATCTAATGGGCAATCGGAATGCATCTCTAAACAAGACAGATACAAAAACGAAAACAGAAGCTGATGAAATGGACTCGCTGATACAAGAGGCGATGAAGTTACAAGAGGACATCGATATCTCATTTGCCAACTTTAGTGAGATCAATAGACAAGTTCGAATCGATGTCGAGGATTTCTGCAAGATTCGAAACATGGATTATTCAAGCTTATCTAAGAATGACATGTTCTGAATCTAATAGAATTAATATACACAAAACCGGAAAAGTTGATTATTATCACATTACATTTGAGATGATGATACCACTATCTCATACTTTTATGTAAGTTGTAAATATATAAATTAACTATTTTTTATACTTAATTATAGAATAAAAATACGTTAAAATGCAAAATGCAATATTGATTTGTTTTCTTTTGTTAGTGCCTTTGTTTCACTAACATACTTTGAAATTAAATGAATAGGTTAGTCACTTCATCATCACCTTCTTCTTGGACCACGAATTGGTGGAGTTGGTTTAAACTGTGGACCAGTTTTGAATAGTGGAGCATGCTTTAGCATCTCTGGTAGTACAAAAAATCTTATCTGAGAGCCTCTTACAAATACGTGATCCATCCTTGATACTTTACTGTCTACACCGGTATGAGTCACATCACGTAGTTGGACATTCATATTATCCTCACTGTCAACTAATTTACCTCGATATAATTCACCAGTATTCAATTCTAGTGAAACAACATGCCCTTGTGCTTCATTTAATAATTTGATTGGAATATTGCTCATAGTGGATTTCTTCTAATAGTGAATTAATTTAAAAAAAATTTTCTTGCTTTTAAAACAAATAAAAGTATTCTGGTCACACACTTTATTTGTATACAAGATATCTCAAATATTTAACCTTTGGCTTTCATTTATTCATTACAAAATTAGATATTCCATCTCTTATAGTTATCGAACAATTTATTCGAATTGAAATTTCGGTGATTCTTTAAAACGAAAATAAATTCTAATGGGAAAATTGCCTTTAAAGATATAAAATATAAAGGATCATCGATGTAAGTTGTATCAACTACTCAACTTTAAGGTAAAGAAATAATCAAAGTCAATTATTTGTACATTTAATCAAATTTCCTTCAATATCAAAACGAAGGAGTCACTGCTTAATCTCAGTATTCGAAGTTTTTATGAACAATTGAGAATAATAACGACGGTACAATCGTTGGTATCTTCGAGTAATCAATTCAAAAATTAATTATATGGTTACATTCTTAATATAGAATCAATTAATTGCTATTAAATCACAATGGTCAACAAAGAAGATATTGAATATGACGATACGAGCAAGCTTGGAGTAGAGATTGAAGAAGTTCAATTGAGCTTCATCAAGGAGTTGAGAAAGAGTAATATTAGCTCTATACAAATAAAATCTAACATTTTGTGTTTCGTTCTAGAAAGTGGCTTGTTGATTGTCATCGATTTAGACAAACCATCTAAAGTACACACGCACTCCATCCCTTTATTGAATACTAATGAAAATAAAAATGTAGAATTGATCATGAGAACATGGTTCAGTCCCAAAGGTAATTTACTCTTTCTAAAGAGTAACTTTTCTAATTATTATGTTTGTGATATAAATATCATACTAAATCATGATGATACAAAGCCACTAAGGGACATTGCATATCAAGTGACAACTTTATCAAAAAATAATTGTGATATAACTTGTATAGAATGGTGTAATGATTACTCATTTTTATGTGGTAGCAACGATGGGAATATATATTTTGTCGATTTAGAGAATAAGGCACACAAATCGTTTGGAGTATCAGTTCAATCTGTGTTGAAGTTTACAAAAAGAGTTGATGGTATATTTTGGAATAAAAAATCAGAAGGATCACTGGCAGAGTGTATTATTGTCTCCGATTCAAAAATTATGTATTGGAACAATATTGAGGTCGAAAATTCTATGAATAGCTTAAAGAAGAGAAAAATACCAGATGAAACTGAGCAATTTGATAGTTTAAATGTATCCACAATTAATAAATTCTGTACATTTGAGGATCGTTTTGCTTGGGTAACAAAGAATGGGATTGTCTCTGGACGTACTAAAAATAATATCGATGCTGAATATGAATTAAAAAGCAAAACAAATAAAAATATTCTCCGTGATGCCAACCTAATTTTAAATGTAGAATTAAATAACCCTGAAAAGATTGTAAATGATCTACAATTAACTGAATTTTATTTAATTTTACAAAGAGATTCAGTGATCACAATAGTTAATCGACTAAATAACGAAGTGGTATATGAAGAAGAAATATATCTAGATGAAGGGGAAAGAATCATTGGGTTGGAAGCTGATTATTCACAACAACCGCCTACATACTGGTGTTATTCAAATTTACATATTTTTGAGATCACCTTGCGTAACGAATCGCATTCAGTATGGAGATTACTGTGCAATGAAAATAAATATAATACAGCACAAAACCTTAAAGGTATCAGTGATGTTGAGAAAGATATGATAATGTATTATAAGGCCAACTTTTTATATGACAAAGGTGATTATATCAACGCAGCTATGTACTATGGTAACTCTTCTTTTCCTTCGTTGAGCTCAATTGCATTGAAATTTATGGAACATGACAAGGATATTGATGCACAACAAGAATATTTATCAGAAAAATTAAAGAATATTCCAACAAATGAAGATGCGAAAAGGCTCATATTATCTAGTTGGATTTTATGGACATACTTAAAGCAGCTCGATATGATAGATGAAAATATTGCTTCAGAGAAATCATCAACCAATTTAATTGACTATAACAAAGAAAAAGAAAATATTAAATCAAGTTTGAGGACATTTTTTTCGGAGTATACAAATGATTTGGATAAAAACTTTGTTTATCAACTTTTAATGTCACAAAATAGACAAGACGAGATTTTATACTATTCCAAGTTAATTTCAGATTACGAATTTACATTAAATTATTGGATAAAAATGGAAAACTGGTACGAGGCCCAGAAGACTTTGCTATACGTTAAAGATACTGAAGAGATATATAAGCATGCGAGTATACTATTACTGAAAACTGCGGATTCATTAATACAAACTTTGATGAAAATAACAACTATCAACTGCGTTACATTACTTCCCTCTTTATTAACATACTTCAAGCATTACCAAAGAACTCCAGTTATCGATATATCTACTGGCAATTTAAAAGAGAACTATGCATTGACCTATTTATTATGGTGTATTAAAAATAATGAGAATAATGGAAGTATAATTTATAACACAATATTGTATATGATGATTTCAATTTATGATAAGGAGAATTTTGATGATGCATACCAAGAAATGATAATCCAATTCTTGGAAGATCATAATGATAAATATGATACTAACTTCATTTTGAAATTGAGTTTGAAATTTGAGACAGTCAGTGTTTCGATATACTTATATACAAGATTAAAAATCTACGAATCCGCAGTTAGTTTGGCATTAAAAAACAACATGATTGATAAAGCAAAATCCATTGTTAAAGAAATCCGTTTGAATGGTGATGTTGATGGTGTGGAGATTAACTATAATAAAAAATTACGTAAAAAATTATTGTTGGAAATAGCAAGACAAATATTACAAGATGAATCAAGCAATCAAGATATAAAGATGAACATTAAAAATATACTAAAAGAGACCGGTAATATTTTAACAATTAAAGACCTTTTACCACTATTCGATGAATTCACAACAATAGCAAACTTAAAAGAGGAAATTATTAGAGGTCTTGAATTACATGGAAATTCCATGTCACAAATTTCTCAAAATATCAAGAGCTCAATAAAAATGAAAGAAGATTTAATGCGTGATATAGAACATTTTAATGAAAGATATAGGACCTTAGAGGCTGGAGAAAGTTGTGATATTTGTCATAAAGTATTACAATCCAAAAAATTTTATGTGTTTCCATGCTCCCATAATTTCCATGAGAATTGTATAAAAGATAGAATATTGGAATCAAATGATATTATTTTAAAGAGCAAAATTGAGGGGCTAGATAGAAAACTTGCAAAAGAGAAAAACAAAGATAAAATAAAGGAATTAAATGAAGATTTGAATAAATTGCTATCGACTAAATGTTGTTTATGCAGTGATATTAATATCAATCTTATTGACCAATATGCACTTGATTACGATAATAATGAAGAAATATCTAAATGGGAAGTTTAAATTTAAAAATAATTAATTATTACATGACATGTATTTAAATTTTGTAATAATATATATGTTTAATGAATTTCTACGCATATTTTTTCCTTGCACATAGTCATATATTATTCATATAAAATGTTCTGATAACAAATTCCTAAAAACAAAATATACTTATAAATAGTCAAGAACTCGAATGTTAAATAGTTTTCAATGTTAAAGGGAGAGTTCAAAATATTGGATTCCCTTTCTATGCAAATTCGTAACTAGAAAAACTTCTTCTAGCCCAAGAGTTAATATCCCATTGTAATAACCCATAATCATAACCAACTATTAAGGAATCATTGCCATTTATATCTTGCATACAATCCAATCCACAAATATTAGCTTCATCTGCGGATTCTAGTGTAACGTAACTGGTAATGGTATCTCTTGCAAAATCATCTGTATACGCTGACCATAAAGATGTCCCACCTCTTCTCGATAATGGGAAGCCAGATAATTGGTTGGCAGTATATATATCTCTTGCTTCGTTTATGTAAGCCTCTGAAGAGGAATTGAGAATATTATCATTTATCGAAGTCAAATTTTGGAAAGCATTATTATTTAAAGACCCAGGCCTTGAGAATGAGGAATGACTTTGAGTTTTATTAACGTCATCATAAGCGTTGGTCCTAATCCTTTGAATTCTGAAATCAAAATTATACTCACTATTAGGAGATTTATCAACTCTGGAAGTTTTATTTTGGGTGTAAGATTCGCCTAGGCTTGTTCTATTTTCACTTGTAATAAAGTCTTGCTCACCATCATTGTAATTATAAAAGAGCGACGGATTAACAGATCCATTGGTTGTCATTTCAAATTGTTCAGTATTTGCCTGCTGTGGGCCACTATCATTTATTAAATATATACCCTTTTCTTGTAAAGAATTATACTCATTGGTAGTTTTACTGGATACTTCCGGGTATGGAGATATTTTAGGTACTAAGTTTTCAATCGCAATGTTTCTAACAGTTGTGACATCTTCTGGCAAGTCATCCATACTACAACCTGGGTTACTGTTACCAAAAGATCTGCTTGATGGAGTTTCAAGCTTAGAAGGTATGCTAATAACTTGATGGTTCGTGAAGTTTCTAGTATCCACAACATGAACTCTACTTTGATGCTCTGTGATAAATAACAAGTCATCAATCGAGTTCGAATACTTACATACTCTAAAAGAACCACTATGCGAGTAAGGCCTCGTTGAGTTAATCTCAATCATTGGTTTATACATATTTCTTGTATCATATATCAAACATACACCATTCTGAAAAATAGTGGCGAATTGTAAGTCATTATTTGAGAAGCTGGTGTAAAATCCATGATCTGAATTCGGTGCTTCATATATGTGTCTCTTATTGTAATAAATTCCGGGTTGTTGTGACGATAAATTAATACAACTGCTGTTTTGAGAACTTGTACCCATACCTTGCAAGTCCAGCTTACTTGTATGATCTGGTAATGCATACCTTGGGATTCTTTCGTTTTTTATAATCGTTGAGTTACCCCAGTTTGGTTGTGTGTCATAATTCAAAGTAAATACGTCATCTAGCTCATTTTTTTTATAAATAGCGAATTTATTAGTATCTCCCGAAACCACCATGGTATTTGAATCATTTGATAATGCAACATAGTTCAAAGCAAATTTCAAATCAGAATATCGTTTTGTTAAAACCACTCTACTATTATTTATGTTGCACTGGTACATGTGATTATCATTATTGCATGAGAACATATCAAACTGATTATTCGATATGGGAAGCAGAGTTACACAGTTTGTAATGAATTGCCCTAAAACTAATGACTGTGAAACATTTGT
This sequence comes from Tetrapisispora nanseiensis, assembly GCA_030568035.1. Taxonomy (NCBI): domain Eukaryota; kingdom Fungi; phylum Ascomycota; class Saccharomycetes; order Saccharomycetales; family Saccharomycetaceae; genus Tetrapisispora; species Tetrapisispora nanseiensis. The sequence goes on along the minus strand of JAJLTH010000041.1, from coordinate 91,966 downwards.
ATTTATATCATAAAGTTGAATAATACCTTTCCACAAGGACGTGTTACTGTAGTTTGTGTTATCATTCAATACTGTGTCATTTAACAGTGTTACTGGTTTACAAGGTACTTCATCGTATTGATTTTGTGATTGAATTGTCGATCGGGAATTGCTATCCCTCATACTGCTGACATTACTATTATTATTATTATTATTATTATTATTATTATCATTATTATCATTATTACCATTCCCATTACTTCGCACACCTGCTGAATCAACCATACTTGACATGTTTGTGGAACTCACTGTATTGTTGTTCCAATTGGTAGGGCATCCTCTATCGTCTGGCCCTATTAGGCCACCGCAGACTATCAATCCGTTTTTCTCTGTGAAACATCTTGGCTTAAAATTGAAATTTACCACTGTTGAGCTTTGGGAAAACGAATCCTCTTGTTTAATGTCATCACTGTCGTAGCTATCACTGTCGTTTGATACTATATTTCCTGAATTTATTTTTCTAATCGAATGGTCATATATGTAGTAAATGTCGTTATTAAATTTATAATTCGAACTCGCCTTTATTGAATCTCTCAATTGCCAATGGTTAATCGATATTTTATTATCATATAGTTTTATATTTGGCAGGAGATAGTTTTGGTATATTTTATTGTTCCCAGTATTGTTAAAATAGAAATCTATAGCATCGTCATTAAAGTTAGAGCTCATATTCATATTCTTATTCTTATTCTTGTAGTTGTTTTGTTGTTTTGTCTTATCCACTGTTGTTGAATTATTGCGATATTTATTGCAAATAGTCATTATTGCGACGTTAATATAGTAAAAAAAAATCAAAATCGTATAATTACCGTTTTAAAAATAATCCCCTTTGATTTTCGTTGGTTTTATTCTTGGTATGTTCTTAAATTTCAATTATCGTATGACAATAAATATACAAAACATAAATAGTTATATAAACACAACAATACATAAATACACATACATACAAATATATATATATATATATATCTGTATATGTATGTATGTGTATGATAATTTATACAGTAACCTGTTTATCTATACAAATACAAATATATATATGTATATATTTCTTGAATAAATGTATTTGATCTATGAAACCAATATAAAACACAGCTAAATAGATAATATACCTCAAAAAACACACTCTCTATGTTTATTCAAAACACAAAATAAATCAAAAGTTCCTAGATATTATGATTTCTTCTGTAGTCTTCTAATTGATAAGTCATCAAAGAACAAACAGTTATCAAAAATAAAAAAAAAGAAAGAAAGCTGTAAATGCTAGAATAAAAATATTTAAAAGTAATTTAATCGACGAGAAACAAAAACACAAGGGTATTTATACTTTCCCGAAATAAAAATAAAAATTGATTTATGGAGGGGGGGGGAGAATTATTAAAATTATTGTGATTAAAATAAAAATTTAGCCGCTGATACGAGTCATATCAGCCCTATCTATCATGCCCTATCTATCATACCTTCCCACCCCTTCCCCTTGGACACGTATCCACAGTGCAAACAACGTACGGAAAAGATCGGAGACATGTTCTTTCCCAGTGAGACAATCAGCGACCCCCCCCCATGCCATCCGCACACCGCACACCACACACAAACCCTAAAAATATTGACCTAAAACCCTAATCGAACCACAAAAACGGAAAAAAGAAGGGAAAAATAAGGGGTGGGCCGGGTTAGGGGAAGGAAGGGTAACTATGAGTTCTATATATATATGATCCTTTTACAATTTAATAAAAGAGTTCTTTCTTATTTAAGTCGTAATAAAATGTCACAAAATATATTAACCTGTAAAAGGTTAAGATATATACTCTATAAAGGCTGATTGGGAAAAGGAGTTTTTCGAAGCTTATTATTTTATTTAATTTGTTATACCTGGATTTTTACTATCCATAAATTATATTGCTTTTATACTTTCATATATATATGTTTATTCAATTTTGTAGTTATTCAATTATTTAGTTTCTTCTTTAGGGTTGGTTTGTGTTTTTATGATTTTAAGCTCATTAATAAGATTGCTGCATCACTCTCTTCTTTAGGTTTTGTAATCTTTAATCTACTGCTTAAATTCTTATTTTCTATGCTCGTGATATCTGTATGAAATGTGCCTCTCAGTGTCTCCGCACCTATCTTCTCCCAGTCTTCTTCATCGGTGTCAGTACCAGAAGAAGATTTAGGCGTCAAAGCGGTTTTTATATTTGTTGTCTTATCTAAATTGGTTTGTGAGGCACTTGTCACGTTATAAAGTGCTGGTGAGGGAGATAATAACGTTGATCTGATTCCAGATTCCTTTGAGACACTCAGGCGTGGCTCACGTTTAACCAATATATTGCTACCACAGCCCCTGGTCTCATCAATGTCACTCTCATTGGCCATATTGCTATGCTGACGCATTACTGTACTTTTTCGTCTCACATTTTTACTTGTATTAGTAGAGATCGATGAACTCCAACTTCTATTTTTCTTTTTCGCCAGTGTTTTGGTACTGTTATTGGCGCTAACCGTCTTAACGATAGGTTTTAATTTTTGTGCAGCTTTTTCATAATGTAATGATGTTTTTCTTGTATGATATATAAATGGACTCTCATCCTCATCAGATGAGGCCAATGCACTTCCATTTCCTTCTTCTTCTTCCTCACCATCGTCAGATACAATCGCATTCTCATCAATATAGACGCTTTTTTTTTGTAAGAAAAACCCATTTGGTTTATCAGCCAGGTTTTTAATTTTTGTATGTGGTTCTGGTGATGAAAAATGTGTCGATGTCAATTCATTTGACTTTCTAACTTCTTCATCTCGAATTCTCAAAAACTCCTCATCATTAACATTACCTAACTGTTCCGCAAACCATTCACCCCATCCTATTTTCTTGAATATTATTTTCCTATTAATGTCTCCCGTTTCTAGAATGTGTATTAAAACCCTCCTTTTCTTGGAACTTGAATACTCATTAAATATAGGGAACTCTTTGGCAATAAACTTATTAATAAACCTTATTTGCAAAGGACCTTCCGCCAACAGCAGATTTGAAATAAATGAAGGGGGTATAGCGTCAAAATGTTCAGTGGGACCATTCATTATTCTCTATCTTCAATTATATTCCTTACCACACTCTCCCTATTCACTATAAATATAAACTGTCCTGATTTATTTTTTGTTTGTATCTTTTTGCAGATCCCCAGACCTTAAGTTCAATTAGATGGTATTTGCCTTATGCAACTCGTAAATAAAAGTGTTCTATAGTTTATTGTTTTACAATACACGTCTAGATGTATTCTAAATAATTCAACAAATTAAAGTCTTACATATATATATATATATATATATATATAACAACCAATCACAAATAAATTATACAACTGTAATAAACGTGTTTCTTATTTTAGCTATAAATATTTTATACACGCAAATTATTTTAAAGCCCTTGTTTTTTCCCCTGATATTATAAAGCATATCATTTAAATAAGAGATAGTCACAATGGGATTAAATGCGCGTAATTTTATTTCAATGAAACACGTTTGACAAGACCAAAAGAGTTATATATATTGTTACTAACAAACCAAACTCACAAGAAGGGAGTACTTACAACAACAACGATGTTAGAATCAAAATAGCCACTGATTTTAACGAATTATAATGTTAGTTAAATTAAAACTTTGTAAGTTAAAATAACAACATCTATTATATTACTGATTTTTGTAATTATAATTTCTATATAGATGAAGTGTCTCTATTTGTCTGCTATTGTGTTAAATACACAAATTAGAATGATAGAAAAGAAACAAATCTGAGTGTTAACAATATTTTCTCTACATAAACTTTCGTATTATTTATATGAACTTCCAAGCAATTAAGTTTTTGGGTTTTCTTAAATCAACGTGTCACAATAGTTCATACATAATACACTACTATTTATTCGAACGAATTTTAAGACCAATTTGGAATTTGAGCAGAATTTTGAGGAATGCCATGGAATAAAACCTCAAATATACAACCTTGATTCATAAACTATCCAAATACATACTTCTAAATGCCAATGTATACAAACGTTCATACACACATACATTTATATATATACATGCATACAGTTGTCATTCATTATTCTTATTGTCAATCTTAATATTCTACTTAACCATTGAACCAAAGTGAACTTGTGTGTCAACAGGATAGGTAAATATTTTAATAAATAACAATATCTTTAAATGTCAAGTGAAAAATTAGATAAACTAGGTAACTTTATCGAAGATGAGTTGATTGACAAACAGCAAATTAATCAACTTCCAAAGGAGATAGTGAAGGCCAATAATAGGACAACCAAAAAAATCAAATCATCATCAGAGACGTTTCCGGAAACACCAGTACAGAGAAGTACATTATCTGGCAATGACTCACTATATAGAGATAAAAATATTGGAAGAGCTACCAATATCGAGGAATTGGTTCCACAACAAGCTGTAAAATCAAACAATGTTCGATACAAAACAGAGTTAAAAAAAATTGACAAGCATTCCAGAACCGGAAAAGTTGACACTAACAAAAAGATCACTAATGGGTGGGGAAGTGACTCAAGAGAATGGGACTTTGAACAAGGTGCTGCGCAAGATGCTATGATGGAGAAACAGATAGATCAAGGAATAGGTTCAACTAGCGGACACGAAATTTCAAGCTTCCCATTACCCATGACAACAATATCATACCAACAGTATATGGAAGAACAAGATGAATTTAACAAACTGAATATCACCCCGAAAGTAGACAACCAACATATAAACTCCATCTCTGATGATTATTTGTTAGAAAACGAACCCGACATCTTGGCTTATCCAGTGGGTGTTAAGTCAACCTACACATCTAACCATCATATGCTCAGGGAAAACAAACAACATGTGGATTGGAACCCAGTTGATATATCAACCCCAAGGAATTTGGGAGATCAAAAAAATCTAGAACCATTATTCGATATTCCCAAACAGACTCATAATAATATTGCAATTACTAAGAAAGGCTTAAATCTAGACGAGTTGCCATCATTATAATTAAATACAGGAAGATATATTAAAGCTAATTATTTTTACAAGACCGCTTACACTTCTTTAATACTATTATTTAACGTTCTTATTAATATTATAGTTATTTTAATTTAACTAAGTGCATTTTTTTTTATAATGTATATAACTTAAAGTTCGTTATCACTTTCAAAATCTGATGGAGGTTCCAATTTTTCTAAGTAAAATTCAGGTAAAACATCAGAATACTTGACTTTTTTGGAACCTATCAACATATTCTGTTCCCAATCTGATCTTTTCTTGCTTTGCATTTGATTTCCAAATTCATGTAAACCATAGATAAGATCTTCTTCACCAAATTTCACATTAACGAGGGGATTTTTATCATTGGCATTGGTATTTACGATATACCCAAGAGCAATTCTAGACAGATCATACAGAATTTTTGCTGTGAGTCCCCAAACATCTTTGTAAGTGATTTTACTATTTGTAACTCCAAGAGTTTCATCATCAGAACTCAAATCCAAAGTATTTTGTAACCATGGCTCATCCAAATCATTGTGTGTTGGATAATAATAATGTGAGATATTCCATTTGATACCCCCCCACGATTTCCTTATTTTTGTACGTTTTTTATACTCAGGCTCGTATTTACTGTCATCGAAAGATGTAGAATCACCAAATATATGATATGTGAGATCTGTCAGTGGCACTGAAAAGATAGAAGAAGTCTCACCAGGATTTAATTTAGCCTTGAAGTTTTGAATTTTGATTGGTTCAGAGTATTTTAGTGCGTTGTTATCTCTTAAATCACTATTGTATAAAAAAAAAACCAGGGGTTTCACACTTAAGAATGTAGTAGACAAATAACATGGTAGATCAACATTCAACTGTTCTAAACAAAGAGAAAACTCCTCTTTTAATATATCATTGTCTTTTGGTAGTCCAATCTCTTCTTCGGCTTCTCTTCTCCCAGTCTGAATGAAATCTCCATCTGAATCATCAAACTTTCCACCAGGAAATGATACATGACCAGAAAAGCTACGCAACCCTCTTGAACGTTTTGTCAACAGCACTCTCAAATCACCTTTATGCCCAATAAATAAAATGATTAGTACAACAGACCTTCTAAGTTTAGGAGAGATGGATTGCACAGCAAACGGGCTTTTGTATTTAAATTTTGTAATATTTGACAGTAGAGTAACCGGTTTAAACATATTTTATTCAATATTTTCAAGAGGTTTATATCGACTTAATCACGGCAAGTTGCTACACAATAATTAAATCAAGATTAACAACAACACCAACCACTGATTGAGATTCTTCAATCGTTAAGGGTTAAGGCTCATTTTTTATAGTCAGCCAATGTCTAGAAAATAGTTTCGATGAGATTCCTCTACAGTTTTGTCAACCGCGCATGATGACAAATAAAAATCAATTGGTTCCTGATTTTTCGAACGTACGAATTGAACGAGATGCAGTTAGTTAATATGTACTGAAACGTCACGAAATGTGTATGAATCTTAATGAATATTAACGTTTTATTATACTGTTTAATTGAACTTATTCAGTATATGAATCAATATTTTGATAATTATTTGAACTTGGTATATTCACTTGTAGATGTTATGTTTAATGACTATTATATATTAACTAGTTCATTGTACTTAAATAAGTGATAGTCTAATTCTATGTAACGACATTACTTGTGTCATGCCTAGTTTGCGGAAGGAGTAGTAGAGGTTCCTGTAAAAGTCTCCATGTCGATATATTGGAATAAGAATGGTTCATAATAAATACCGTCACCGACGAAGAACTTGGACATGGACTCAACCCAATGTAGACGTAATGAATGTAACATGGCAGATGTACCTTCCATGACGACTAAGACACAACAAGTTAAGACAAACCACATTGCAAATAAAAAGACTGTCATAAAGACACCTAAGGCACCATATGTTCCGAATGCTATTTGAATAGTCATTGTCCATAAGACACTTGACAACTGTGCATGTGCTAACGATAAAGCCCACAAACGTAGATAAGAAGCTGTGTGCGAAACACAATTCAAACAGAATTCAATTGTGTGAATAACTTGGTGAATAACTATATCCCCGAATTCTTCCTTCCCGTGACCAGAACCTTCTTCATGATCATCATCACCTTCAACTTCTTCTGCAAGTAATTCATTGACCCCATCTGTTTCGTGTGCACCAACAGTTTCTTCATCCATTGGTAATGCAATATGATCTTTGTGAGTTAATTTAAAATGAAGTGGCTTGACAATTAATAACCATGGTATACAGATCAATGCAACTGCAAGTAAAAATACTTGGACCTTGGCTTGATGTGGATATAACTCATCGTCGATTGTACCAGGTGCTAAGAACATATTAATCAACATGTTCAATAGACCCGGAGCCGGCTTACCGTCTTTAATCCAATCCACTGACCACTTGTAAACAATACAGATGGATAAGTAACCAAAAATACCTTGCATGAATAAAAGACCAGGAAGGAAGTTACCAACAATATCAACCCATGAATTAAAATATAGGTGATTGACCAAGGAGAACATATATGAATATGTCATATGGATGAAACCCATTAGGATAGATAGTTTCATTTTGTACGAATTTGAAAATAATAAATCATTTTCAGTACCATGCCAGGTCCAATCCAGACCAATTGGATATGTTCCAACACTCTTGGCAAAAATCGTTTCACCTTCTTCCCAACTACTTGGCCATTCCCAACCTGATTTAAATAGTGTCATTGACTTGGAGAAAATATCATTGTACAAGAAACCCGTGTACATCGAGAATAAACCCATTAATAACAGTATATATCTACCTGAGTATGCCATGTCAAAAATTTCACCTCTCTTCATTTTACCAATAGATTTTTCATTCAAGACCAAAGTCAATGCAGCTAAAAACATGATGAAACCATGACCTAAATCACCGAACATAATGGCGAACATGAATGGGAAAGTGACGATGGTAGGTAAACCTGCGTTTATTTCACGATATTGGGCAATACCATAACAATCACAAATGTTTTGGAAAGCTTCGGTGAATTTATTTGTTCTATGATAAGTTGGTGGAGTTCTATTGGTTTGAAGAACCTCCATAGTAGAAGGAACATCAGTGCCCAAGTTCTTTGTCATGTCACCTAGTGCTTTTTGTAAAATCAATAATTCATCCTTTGGAACCCAACCTTCTGCTATTAAAATTTTTCTATTTTGATCGTAGTTAAATTTGTTCAAAGTACGGAATACAGATTTTTCTCTTTCAATATCTTGAAACCAAATATTTAGTTCCTTTGATACGGCATATAATTCACTTTCAAAAGTTGTAGTAGTTGTATCAAGGACATTGTAAACGTCAGCTAAGGTTTGGTTAGTTTCTGCCAATTTCTGAGATCTTTGTTCTGCTGAATCAGAGATGTCGTATAGTTTTGCATCTAGCGATTCTGCAATTTTTTTAATTCTTTGTACGATCAAATCACCTGGAGAGAAGACAATGAAAGCACTCATATGTTGGGTTTGTTTAATATTAGAATCATAAACAGGTTCTTCCAATTCCAATTGCTTGAAATATAAGTTACCTCTTAGTACTCTCCAAAGAATCTGTTCCAATACTGCAACTTTATTTCTTGGAATGACACCAGTGACGAAATTTGGTTGTGCGTACTGTGATCGCTGTTGGTATTGGAATGACGCATTATCTTCATGGGTCAAACTGTGAACCATGGGACCTTCAAAGAAAACATCTCCTGCTTGTAATACGTACCTATGTAGTTCCAAATCTGCTTTCTGTTGTTTTAAACTTTCAGTTGCAGATTCCATTTGTGACAACCTTTCTTCCAACAATTTTGCATTCTCTACGTGGTCGTCTATCTTCGAACTGTTTGGAGGGTTCAAGACAGTCAATTGATTCAAATCATCAGTGTTGTTAGTTGTATATTTTGATTTATCTTCTTCTGTTTCGTACAATTTCAAATTGTGACGCACCAACAGTGAGTAAAAAAAACGGTACTGTCTCTCTACGTTGTCCAATCTCTTAATATCTTCGACATAAGTTCTTTGGAACGCCCTTACTTTCTTATTCAAATCGATGAATTGAATATTTCCCAACTGACCCACGGTGTAGACTGCATCCCTTGCAATTTCTTGAGGGATATACAGTTGCACTAGAGACATTTCCGCCGAACGGAAGATAGCCTCGTCTTTCACTATTATATCTGACATCGATGGATATGTTCCGATGGTTTTTGGGAATAGATGGAGTTAGTTATCTGTTGATCGTAGCAAATTGGCAAAAAAAAAAGACAATAATATAATTGAAATATATTTTGTAATATAAAGAGCAAAAAATAGCGAGAATAATTAATATAGAAAAAAAAACCAGAGAATCTATGAAATAATAAGAGTATAGATGTTAAATGCTGTATATATATATTTGTGAATAAAGAATTGGAATATGAATTGGAATTGAAGAAATATGCAACCAAATATTTCAATGAACAATATGATGAAATAAATAAACGATTAAAAATAATATTCATCATTACAATTACCATAACAATTACAATTACAATTACAATTACAATTAGAAGTAATGCCAAAAAAATTGGTTGTAATAAATTTTCATTAACCTGTATTATATTAATTATCAAAAGTTCATAAAGAAATTCAAATATATTCCATACTTAAAGAGTATGAGGATGTTGCATATAATACTATAATACTATAATACTATATTACTATAATACGACAACAATAATAAAATAAAAGAAAATGTCTCGGGTTGGCAGAGGGAGGGTAAAAAACAAGTCGTGGATGGTGGTGTGGTGTATGGGTGTCTGGTGTGTTTGTACGATGGTTTTACAGTGTTGCACACAAAAACGGCAATGCCAGGATTGGGGAGCCTGGGAAAAAGGGAGAGTTACCCTGGGTAGAGGTGTGGGTTTTTTAGGGTACGTCATTCTGTACGAGGTAGTAACGGCAACACACCCACACACCACACTAGTATCCAGCAGTTTCACCCCTAGTGGTGTGTGGGTTTAGGGTTAGGGTTTAGGGTTTATGGTTATGGGTGTTATGGTGTTAGTAGTCTACAGTGCTATAGTTACATGTGAAAGGATATGATATCTATGTTTAATATGTGCAATCCTCCCATTTCCATTTTAAAATTCTTATTTTGTATTGATAGCGTGTGATCTAATTTGGTCATCCTTTTGAATAAACAATACTCAAACAATACTCAAATACAGATGATTCAATCAATGACATGAACTTGGATAGATCTATTGGAATGACGAGAGTCTTAAAAAAAATTGACATGTCACGTGATCCGTTAGACTCCCCATCTTCTCTCTTTGAATAAGGGAATCATCGTATCTTACGAAAAGTAGGGTTTTTGCATATGTTTTCAGCAAAGGGTTTATTGGATTTTCATACTGTCATACAGGAGGGCATGATAGGGCTACTCTTTATTCTCAAAAAATCTCTTTCGGGACCAAACGAAAAGCACATCGATCGAGAAGAGTTTCTGTATTCTCTCATCCGTTAAAAGTTCTCTAATTGCATTCCCAATTCGTGAAATCTTGGTAGGGGGATTCTCTCCATTATTTACATATATATATGCATAGGTATTTTTCGATGACTTTGGAATTGTCTTTACATTTTATCTTTTTTTCTATATAAAGATTGTATATAACAACTTACGGTTCTATATTTGGGTGAGTCTCCAAGTTCCCACCTACCCATCATGTCCTTCGTTACTTCTGCTCCAGGTAAAGTTATAATTTTTGGTGAGCATTCAGCTGTCTACAATGAACCAGCTGTTGCAGCTAGTGTCTCGTCATTAAGAGCATACTTATTGGTTGAACAAAATAATAGTGGTTCCATCGTTTTGAATTTCCCAGATATAAACTTCTCGCATGAATGGGATTATAAAGAGATCGAAAATATAATCAATTCTTCAGATTACTCAAGCTTGCTCGAGGATGCAAGAAAAGATACTAAAAATTTGAATGAATTGTTGGTGGATTTATTAAATGCTGATCTTCTATCAAATTTGAAGGACTCCTTCCATTATCATGCAGCATTTTGTTTCTTATACCTCTTTATTTGTCTATGTCCTTTGCAAAAGGGCGTGACTTTCTCCGTTAAGTCCACTTTGCCAATTGGAGCCGGTCTCGGTTCTAGTGCTTCTATCTCCGTGTGTTTGGCCTTGGCAATGTTGAAATTGGGAGGTTACATTACTTCTGAAGATAGATTAAGCGACGAGGACAAAGTCTTGATTAATAATTGGTCTTTCATCGGAGAAAAGTGTATCCATGGTACTCCATCTGGTATTGATAATGCAGTGGCGACATACGGTAATGCAGTATTATTCAAAAGGGAAGAAAACGGTTCTACCGACTTCAAATTTTTACAGTTCTCACAGATTCCAATGATTTTGTCGTACACTAAGATCCCAAGATCTACCAAGACTTTGGTCAATGGTGTACGCGAACTGTACAACACATTTCCAGATATCATCAAACCGATTATAGATTCAATGGGGAAGATTGCTGTCCTAGGAGCCAATCTCTTGGAACATTTGTCTGAGAATGAGTCAGAAAACTATACAAAGTTATTACAACTAATACGAGTCAACCATGGTCTACTGGTCAGTTTGGGTGTTTCGCATCCTGGTTTGGAGATTGTAAAGTCATTGAGTGACACAATGGATATTGGTGAAACAAAATTAACAGGCGCTGGTGGTGGCGGATGCTCCTTAACGATCTTAAAACCAGAAGTCCAAAGAGTAGATATTGTTAAGTTTCAAGCTGAATTACAAGACAAACACGATTATGGAAATTATGAAACAGATCTTGGTGGTTTAGGATGCTCTTTTGTAAACATCGAAAAGTTAAACTTAACTGAAGCCGAATCAATCAAAGCTTTATTCCAAAATAACGAAACAAAGACAGACGACATCGACAACTTAATGCTACCTTCGAAATCTAGCTTTCCATGGAGTTCTTAAACTGTCTCTAAAGATCTAAAATTAATTAATATCATTAGCATTTTATTTCACATACTAAAAATAAATATAAAATTTTATATATATGTTTTTATATATAGAAAAATTTATCAGAAAGAATAATTTAAATACCTCTATTAAAATATACCGTGCTTATTATTTTATTATCCTTTGTTGTCTTTTGATGCAGATCACTTTCCAATTTTGACAATTGAATATACTGTTTTTGTGGGAAAACTGCTAATGCAAAGGGTAATACAGCAAAAAGGGTCGCACCAACTAACCCTAAGTTTGCTAAATTCTGAGCCATGAGCGATTTCCCCTTTAATGCACCTTTTTGCAACCTCAACAACAGCAATGGAGGGATGACCATCACTGGAGTGGCATTTATGATTCTGCTCAAAGCTGTCTCCCCGACCGCAAGCAATGCTGCAGTTTTTGATTTCCCTACCTCATCACCGTTCTCGTCGAAGACAGAAATCCCATTTCTTATTTCATTGCCTCTCATTAGAAAAACATTAACAATACCGGCACTGACCACTGCAGCAAATGGAACAAGTCTACCCAACACTAGTTTAGTGTTTGGTTTTATATTCTTCAATCTTGGTACCAGTTTGTTCAAACCCACCGCTACACCACAAGAGGCAGTGACAGCCACTGTATAGTTTGCCACCAATTGTTTTGTCGACATCGGGTCTGATTTATTTGCATTTGCCGAGTTCACTGCGACGTTCAACGATTGGTTTGCCCATTGCCAAAATAAGGTACCTGCCGTGCCAAGACCGGGGGTCAACATCCCCGCAGTCACCAATAAGTTCGATATGACGTTACAAGACATTCTAAATGGTAGAAAAACCGTCTCCCCTGTGTCGGGATGCACTGTAGAATCCAGTTGTTTCTTGGCATTCCAGAACGCTGGGGTGGTGGACTTTGTGACACCGTTTCTGTAGTCACTAATGATTTTCCTTGCATGGTCCAAGTCACGATTAGTTGTGAGCAGCATGGTAGGGTCTGAGATCTGGGCGCAATGGCGCACTCTGCCCCAGTAGGTGGACAGATCAAATTTTGATTCCGGTAAGGCAATCGGGCCCGGAACTGAAGAAGCCATTATTTGTTGGAAGATATTCTATTGGGGTGGCAGGGTGGGGGGTATAGAGGTATAATGAATGGACATTGATTGATGAAGTTTTCACATGAAAGTAGAACTATCTTTTTATATATATATATATATGTATGTATGTAATGTTATAATTCTTGAAAAGTTTCACTCAGCTGACTCTTTAGTTCAATATCTTCTAGGAACATTTCTTTTTCTGCGAAACCCTTTTCTCTTCGAAGAGACTCTAGAGAGATCAAACAGGCAACAGGATAAACCCTGTACAAAACTGTGGCATGCCTCTTGAGGGAATTCAATGGAAAAACAAATTCCAGAGAGAGAAACCACTACGGTAAAGAGGCATGCTAGCGCCAAACCACACAACCGGAACAGGCCTTCGCTCTCCGCTGACGGCTTCGCCCCGACGTAACGAAGAGAAGTAACCCTTTCTTTGCACTCAACAGAACCCTAACTAAACACATGCCAGTTTGCCCTCATCGCTCACCACCGAACCTGGTTGCATATTACCCTCTCCAGAGGTTTTATTGGAGCGCGGACTGACGGACATGTGACTACAGAAATTTTCACCCAAGCGCATTCGAAACGAAAAAAAAAATTTTTTCTTGAAATTCTTTTTTCGAACTGAGAAGTATAAAAGCAGCTCATTTTGTGTAACATTCTAAAAAAGAACATTACAATTGTCTTCTTATGTTAGAAGTTTTTTTAAAGATTAGATTCTTCTCGTGTATTTTTTTTTTTTGCTTGTGTCAGTTTCAAAGAGGTTGATACAAAATGCCTTCTATTCACTGTGCCATCTCATATTTTCTACCGTAGATGATCAGAGGGGAAAAGAAGAGCTAGATCAACGGCTTTATTTATTAATACAAATAAGGGTATTCATGAGCGTCCTCATACTGTTCTGTGTGTTTCTTCAATCATATTGCAAATGGCACAGATCGGTATCTGCGTGAGTGAAACATTGTTTTAGTATATGTAAATGTATTTGTATATTCAATTCCCATCTCTCTCCTTCTGCCTCTCTACGAATATATATCTCCGACGGATGAGCCGTCGGACATAAGAGCGTCCGGGTAACATAATTCTCAACAAGAATTTGAACCCGCTCCACAGAAAAATTTTCATTGCCCATACATTTATTTTGTACTTGATAGTTTATGCAGTGAGCAGATTGAAAAACTGCAGTTTGGTGAAAAAAAAATTATTATGTTACAATCTAATATTGTTAGCTCATCGCAAAAAGATTAATGTATTTGTTCAACCTTTTTATTTATTTATTAGGTATATATATATATATATCAGGTCTATCTACACTATTGTCAACTTCTCTAGCTACGTCTTTTTCGCAATAAATCTCTCTGTACGTAAGTGATCAACTCCAAAACTCCCCATCGACAACACAATGGATGACGATAAGTCACAGGTCAAGTTAAGGTTTTTCACAAGAGAACAGGATGAATCGCTGCATGTGGTCGATACTCCAATTTTTGCTCCAATCTCTTTGAAGAGGTATGGTCTATCGGAGATCGTTAACCACCTCTTGCAATCAGAGAAACCTATTCCTTTCGATTTCTTGATCGATGGGAAATTACTACGTACAACTTTAAATGATTATTTGGTGGCTAATGGGTTATCCTCAGAAACATTTTTGAACGTCGAATATACAAGAGCTGTCTTGCCTCCTTCGTTTTTGAAGAGTTTCAACAATGAAGATTGGGTTAGCGCCTTGGATGTAGGTGACAATAAACATTTGATTAGTGGTTCTTACGACGGTGTCTTAAGAACTTACAACTTATCAGGTCAAGTGGTGAAACAATATGCAGGCCATAATGGACCAATTAGATCGGTGAAGTACATCTCTAACACACGTTTGGTTTCTGCAGGTAATGACCGTACTTTACGTTTGTGGAAAACGAAGAATGACGATTTGAAACAAATTAATGCTGACCCAATCGACGAAGAAGAGGATGAAATTGAGGACGGTAAGACTTTAGCGATCTTGGAAGGTCATAACGCCCCTGTAGTGTCAATCGATATCTCAAACAACGCAAGAATTTTGTCTGCTTCTTACGACAACAGCATCGGTTTCTGGTCAACAAATTACAAAGAAATGACCGTTATTGATCCAATGGAAGAGATCAAGAATAACTCAAAAATGTCCACATCTGCAAAAAAGAGAAGAAAGTTAATCCTAAAAGATGGTACAATCAGAAGACGTGGTCCTTTGGCTTTGCTTGAGTCACATACTGCCCCAGTAGAACAAGTTATCTTCGACAAAACTGATAATACCGTAGCCTACTCTGTCTCACAAGATCACACCATCAAGACTTGGGATTTAGTCACATCCCGTTGTATAGACACAAAAACCACTTCTTATTCTCTACTGTCAACTGCGCAAATGAAATCTTTAAATATATTGGCTTGTGGTTCAAGTGCAAGACATATTACGTTACACGATCTTCGTGTAGACTCTTCCTCAAAGATCACACAACAACAATTAATTGGTCATAAAAATTTTGTTGTCTCTCTAGATACATGTTCTGACAATGAATACACATTATTTTCAGGTTCTCATGATGGTACTGTCAAGGTTTGGGACATAAGAGCCAACTCACCAATATACACTATCACCAGAGAAGACCCATCTGTCGTCAAAGGTGTCAATGATAAAGTCTTTGCCGTCAAATGGAACGAAAAAGTTGGTGTTATCAGTGGAGGTCAAGATAAGAAGATTCAAATCAATAAAGGTGATAACTTCTTAAAAAATTAGTTGTGTCCAAATAGAATAAACAATATTACATTACAAATATGTTAATATATCATTTTAAAAACGAAAGCATTTACATTATTGATTAAAATTCGAAGCAAACAATATTATCACTGTAGAATTAAATAAATATATAGGAGTATATTATATTAAGGAATATATTTAGATTATAATTAGATCATAATTCATTATTTACTAATTTATTCTTTTATAATTGAACATTAATTCATTTATGTATCGAATGAAGTTTAGGAAGAGTATTTTATTCAACGCAACGCCTTACATCAAAAAGGAACAAAAGAACATAATTGAATTTATAATATACTAAAGCAGTTAAAAGATGAATTAAAAATATGACTAAATGATAGGTTTTCAGAATAATCACTCTTTATGTTTTTAAAGAATTTCAATAGTAACTATATATCAAGAGATAAACCAAAAACCTAGAGATGTTTTTAGCGGATTATTTGCCTCACGTACAAACTGTAAGGACAGTTTTTCCAAACTATCCAATTAATTTCACTGATGGATCATCTCATAATACAACTAACATGGCCAAATTAATAAATGACAATGTTCCTGATTTCAGTGATGGCGCTGTCACAAAGTTACATCCTTGGTTAGTCAATGGTCATCTACAGACAGCTTACGCATCTATTAGGAAATTTCATGATATAGATAATGTTAAATACAATAGATTTGTAATCAATTACGAACATGGAGGAGAGGGTACTTTGGATATTGTAGATACCTTAGGAACTGAATCTCAATTGAAATATATACCAACTTATCAAAAGAATTTACCATCTCAAGATAATTATTCATTTATATCACCGGATGATGAGAGATTAAAATCTAATGATTCTAAACCCATGTTGATAGTGTTACATGGTTTAACTGGTGGGTCGTATGAGAGTTATGTGAGGAGTTTAGTTCATAAAATAACTAAAACTTATGGGTTTGAAGCATGTGTACTTAATTCAAGAGGTTGTAGCGCTTCTTCAATAACTACACCAATGCTGTACAATGGTGGATGGACAAATGACATTAGATATTGCATCAAAAAACTTAGAATAATGTATCCAAACAGAAAATTTTATATGGCTGGTTTTTCCTTAGGTGCATCTGTCCTTGTTAATTACTTGGGTGAAGAAGGTGCGGATTCTGAAATTGAATGTGCTGTATCAGTTAGTGTGCCTTGGGATCTTGCAGGATCAGGAGTTTCGATTCACCAATCAATGCTTGGGAGATATATATATTCACCAACTTTAAGCAAAAATTTATTAAATTTAACGGACAAACATATTAATGATTTGAAAGATAATTTATTGTTTACCGATTACGAGAAGAAATCTAGTTTAATTAAAACGTTAAAAGCATTCGATGATACTTTCACTGGCCCCATGTTTGGATACACTGATGCATCTGCATATTATCATGATGCCTCACCATATAAGCGTATAAAGGGTATCAGAACCCCATTTGTAGCACTTAATGCTATTGATGATCCAATAACAGGGCCAAGTCATTTCCCCATCGATGAAATTAAGAACAATCCTTATACCACATTAGTATTGACTGACATCGGTGGTCATGTGGCATGGTTTATGAACGAATATGGACAAAGATGGTATGTGGAACCAATTTGTAAACTATTAAGTTCTTTTCATAGAGATGTAGTTTCCAAGGGCCTCAAACAGTCTGTTGACCCAACATTACTACCATCCGATCCAGTTCAAAATGTTAAGACAACGAAACAAAAATAATGAAAAGCAACCGTGATATATATATTCAATAAAAGAGCAAATAATCGAATAAACAATATTTTCTAATTTCTGAATAACATTTGGGAAGAATTCTATAATTTCTGTAAGTAAATGAGCTAATTCTAAGGTCAAAGCCAAATTTCTTAATATGTAAAGATTTCTAAAACTGAAAAGCCCGATGAGCCAAAGTTCATCAGGGAATGAATGCTTATGAACTAAAAATTTAACAGACTATCTTCAGGATAAGAAGATCAGAAAAGGATTAAACAGTATTTATACTCCAGCAACGTTTGATAAACTTGGTAAGAATCATTAAGCTCTCATCGAGTCATAATTGAGACATAAGAGTATAAAAATAATACGATGCATGAAATCATAAATATATCAATTTCACAAAGGTCTAATCATTTAACAACCCAATTTTATAATAATAGAGAGAAACTACTACATGCGAAGGATCAACCAAATAACCCTGAAGTGTTTCTAAATGCAAGTAAAGATCAATTAACTAAAACTGTATCATATTCACCAAGGGCTCTTCTATGGGATGCTAAATTAGGTAATGGCTCACTAGCTACTTTTCGTTATTCCGATACTGGTGATTATTATGAACCTAACAAAACATCTAATGACAATAATGGCAGTAATTTAATGTTAACACATCAAAGAATTCCAGAATCTGAGTATCAAAAAGCATTGGACGGTGGATTAACGATGCCAAAGTTAAGTAATAATAATACAAAATACTGGTCTGATTACTCTCATATGATTTACAATCCAAAGAGTTTAAATAATTTAAATAATTGGTATCATGATGTTGAAAATCCAAACTTACCAGATTTTGAGAAATTGGGACAACAAAAATTTCAAACTTATGAAATTGGATTTCAAGAGTTTCAAAATAACTATTTAACCGATTTTTTTGATATCAATTTACATTATCAATTAGAACAAGCTGATTCTTTACAAGGATTTAATTTAATCACTGATGTAGATAACGCTTGGGGTGGATTTTCTGTCAGTCTGTTGCAAGAATTAAAAAATGAATTACCAAAGAATTCTGTTTTTACCTGGACATTTAATGACGACGATCCATTAAATGGTACAACATTGAAAGAACGTGCTATCACAAGAAGTTCTCTATCATTAATTACTCAAAAATTAAAGGCTTCTGTTAATTTAATCGAGGAATCTGATTTATTCATTCCATTGTATGCGGACCAAAACTTGAGTAACTGGGAATTATCAAGCAAATTAATCAAAGTTTTTGATACAGTTAATTCTTTATTTGACCAAAACGACACAGAACAAAGAATATCAATGGAACATTTTAGTAATGGAATAACAGGTACAGATCGTAACACTAACATCCTTTCTGATATCTCTGATGTTAGCAACAGAAACGAAATTTATTCTTATTTCCCTTTGATTAATAAATTTAATGAGAAAATGAACACATCGTACCACGTTTTTAGCGAATGTGCTATAAAAAGACAAGATGATGAAACCGTTAATGCTGATAACAAACTGGAGGGTAGAAACTTGAGCCAAAATAATGACTTCAGTTCTCAGAAGACCTATAGGTATTATCAATCTAATACAATTGATGACATATACAAAACAGAGGGAAAAATTGATATTCAATTAAAAAATACAGAGGTTAGTAGAAATGTTCTAAAACATTGGAATGATATAGTCACTAAATATTTTAGAAATGATAACGACAGAGAGCAATTGAAAGAAGATATTTCAAGTAAAGCTGCAGCATACGAATATGGTTGGTATGATGATGACGACTCAGGGGATGATGATTACTAAAAAAAATGCATAAAAGATAAAAGTGTATAGATACTTTCATATTTTAATATACATAAATAAAATACACGAATATTTCTAAAACTATTCTTGATATTTTTTTGTTATAATTAATTTAAACTTCGATATATTTTTTTACTGCGGAAAATGCGATGAGAAAATATTCTTGAATCGTTAGTGATGGGATGAGATATAAGAACGACCATATTTTGACGATTAAGTTCCAATAAATCAAGTATAATCGTAAATAATTTGTTATTCCAATATGTCTAATATCTTAGATGAAAATTTATCAAATATTAGGAAGTAATTTATTATTATTTATTATTTGAAGGTAGATTAATGCAACTAATTATATGATTAGAAACTTCTTGAACAAGTTTTTCAAATCAACGATGACAAAACCAATAATTGTTATATGTGGTACCACTGGTGTTGGTAAATCTCAATTATCAATCCAGTTAGCTAAAAAGTTCAATGGAGAAGTTATAAACTCTGATTCAATGCAAATGTATAAGGATATACCTGTTATTACGAATAAACATCCACTGGAAGAGAGAGAGGGCATACCTCACCATGTTATGAATCATGTAGATTGGACAGAAGAGTATTTCATTCATAGATTTGAGAAAGAATGTTTGGATGCAATTGATGATATACAGAACAGAAACAAAGTACCGATAATTGTTGGAGGTACCCATTATTACCTGCAGGTATTGTTTAAAAAAAGTGTTCAAGAGAAAAATCGCCAATTAACTGATTCTGAGAAGGAAATCTTGGATTCTGACAATTCTGAACTTATTTATGAGACTTTAATTAAACACGATCCTGATATAGCTACAAGATACCATCCTAATGATACTAGGCGAGTAAAAAGAATGTTGGAAATATTCTATGAAACTGATAAGAAGCCAAGTGTTACCTTTGATAAACAAGATAATACTTTAAGATATTCGACTTTATTTCTGTGGTTATATAGTACACCTGAGGAGTTAAATAAAAGATTGGATGATCGAGTAGATTCAATGTTAGCAAGCTCTGGAATGACTGAAATTCAAGAGTTATTTGAATATTACCAAAACAAAAATCTAACACAAATAGATTGCGAACACGGTGTTTGGCAAGTAATAGGTTTTAAGGAGTTTTTGCCGTGGTTAACGAAGAACCAAGATACCGATTTAGATGAATGTGTGGAGAGAATGAAGATAAGAACAAGACAATACGCAAAAAAGCAAGTAAAGTGGATTAAAAACATGCTGATTCAGGATATCAATGGAGATATATATGTTTTAAATGCATCTGATCTCACAAAATGGGAAACTAATGTGGGATCCAGAGCAATGAATATTGCTAGTAAATTTTTAAATAATGAAGAAATTGGTGAAGCACGTTATCCACCCGAGTTAGAACCAATCATGGATCAGTTACAGCAAACAAAGCTAAAGAATAATGATTTCACAAATTACACCTGTGAGATATGCAAAGATCAACAAGACAAAGCATTGGTTGCAATCGGGAAGAAAAATTGGGATATACACCTTAAAAGTAGAAGACATAGGTCTAATATACGTAGAAATCAGCAAAAACAAGACTTTGAAAAGTACAAAAAGTCTAAACTAAGCATCACTGAAACTAAATGAAATGAATTATGGTATTACTTAAATTAATAATGTTCTGGTATATATTTTGTTTGAATCATTTATATTTTTTGATATATTTCAAATATCATTATCATATGTCATTGTCATGAAAAAGGATATCACTGAGATTGAATTCAGATATATTATCTGCAAAATCATCAGCTTGTTTAAAATAATTTTTTGCATAATTTTTATCGAAGTTTGTTTCATTCTTTTTATATTTTAAAAGTAATTTATTGATATCAATACGTTCCCACATTTCTAAACTTGAAATGGAAATGTCTATTTTGCGTCTTCGAAAATTTGATGTCACTGTTGAACTTTTATCATTGTTGTAGTTCTCTGATAATAGGTTATTGTACTTTCCGATATATTTGTCAAATGAGACAAATCCAATATTATTCTTAATAGCATCTATTTCTACTCGAACACCATGGTCGCTAAAATTATTAGAAGAAAGATTCTCATCAACCCCATTAGTATTCAGTTTATCTTTCGATCGTGATATGATTGGTATTGCTTGGTATGAACTGAATATATCTGACAATTCATTCACAGAGAAGAACGTATTGAACTTTCTTTTTATTGACACCTTATGAATATATTCATGAGATTGGATATATTCTGCCACTGATGAATGAAATATATAATAAAAGGAGTTATTATTAGGAAATATAGCACATACTTCGATATATTGATAACCTGCGTCAATCATAGCATTTTTATATTTTTGTAAGGACTTAGATAGTAGTCGATTTTGATCATCTTCATTCCCAATATTTTCAATATATCTCAATAACTTATATAAATTATGGAAATTTGAATAAGACAAAGAAATCACATCTTCACTTAAATTTATGATGTTGTTTATGAGATTTGGAAAAATATCAATTAACTCTATTGAAAGACTCAAGGGAATATTGCTTATTTGCCCATTTGATATGATATCTTGTATTATGCTAGATATTCCATATCTATAAATTGGTTTCAAGGTTTCATTGAACATAATTGCAAGTAAATATGATAATCTTTTAAAAGTGTTATCTAAATTTTCATCTTTGCCTTTTACAATAATTATTCTTTTGATATTTTGGATCATTTCATATCTCAGTGATTTATTACATGTTTGAAACTTGAATAAAATTTTTAGTATTTCAAACCAGACAGGAATTGTTATAGTTGAATCACTCTCAACAATATCTGAGATAACTATTATCTTCTTTAGAGCTTCTTCTCTATCATATCCACGAATAGAAAAATCATAATGTAGAAAGCCAGATATTATGTGATGTTTCATTTTATCAGGTGTGATATTAAATACAGTTAGAAGAAATAATTTCCTGTTATAGTTCACTATTGCCTTAAGGAATTCTTTCAAAATCACCCTGAATTTTCTTTTATCGAAAGTGTAGAATAGAATGAAAAGAGAGCAGACTAGTGTTTGCTCGTTACATTTATTATGGTTTTCTGTTTTACATTTATCAATATTAAATAATTTTATTGTTTCGATAACATTATTTTCTTTATTATACTCTGGGATAGTATCTGTAAATTGTTTGACAATTGCATTTATCACTTTCTTTAAGACAATTTTTGATTCCCTAGCAAACAAGTAATTTGTGGTGAATAAAAAACTTATACAAACTTTTAACATTAGGTCAGAATTTGGACACTCATAATTAGTTACATCTATGAATTTTTCCAACGTGCTGATATAAATCAAAGTCACATCATTTGCTTGTTTATCCTCTGTTAGCCATAGTTGTAATTTCTGCTTTGTTATGTACTGAATTAAATCTTCTATGCTCTCCATTACAGGTTTATTCCATATGCTCAGTTTATTTGACAGAATCATATTAATGAACTTACATGTTTCTCTCAAAATATATGGTTCTTCTGTTGAATCATTTTGTATAAGACAGAACATTAATTTTACAGAGGTAATGATTTTATTAAACTTCCCTTGTTGCAAATCTGAATTTGTCCTTGTAATAATATAACTGATTACTTTATCTAGTTTGACTTTATCTTGTTTGATATTTGAGAGTAAAACATTAGTAGAGAATGTGTCGGGATTAGGGGCATCACCATGTGTATCAATGTAACATAAGTTTATGAGTTTCTGGTGCTTTGCGAAGAAATATTGAAACATCTGAATGTTATATATCATAAATATGTAAACTCCTATGGTAGATGCATCTGGTCACTACTAGATATTTTACTATTTGGTAACAATATTGGAGCTACGTATAGAGTATGAACAATATATTTATATATGATATACCGCTTCTATTAGTAATTTTTTGCGACTTCTATAACGTTAAAGTGAGAGAAGAGAAGATTGCGATTTTGTGACACTTGTGTGTCAGTCAGACGGTGTTTTCAAAAGACGCAACGTTAACTGAGTTAGCCCATGGCATAAAACGATTTTAGGCGGAAACTCACAAGCACTATATAACAACCATATTCAAGTAAAATAAATCTTTGAACAGTGGTTCACAATAATCATTTTGTCAACAGTGTGTAATGAAGTTACACACATTACATTAATATGCATTATGAATATATTTCATAATAATGGATTACCGGCGCTAGCATAGATCTCTCTATCTACTACGTAAAAAATTGGCCGGGTGATACTCTTGAGTATTTTGAGGCAGCGAAGGCCAGGACCATCAACAAAGGCCTTCTCGAAATAAGATAGAGAGAGAGAGAATATGAAAAAAAATATTTGGTGGTGAAAAATTATTCGACTTTTAATAGAGTTGAAAAGAAAAAGGTTGTTTCAATAGATAACTTATATGATGGTTAATTGTTATTAAACTCTATTTCAATATTTGTTATTGTTCACTGGTTGATTAGATCTTTGCATATTTTAAGGATCAGAACAACTTTCCAATTGAAGTCAAGCCCAAGACATTCGTTTTTATTTCCCATTGTATATCTCTGTTTTTTTTGCGAGTTTCTAAGCAACACATTCTAAACTCTAAGAGTATATTTATTCCATTTTATTTTTGTTGAGGTAAATTTT
This sequence comes from Tetrapisispora nanseiensis, assembly GCA_030568035.1. Taxonomy (NCBI): domain Eukaryota; kingdom Fungi; phylum Ascomycota; class Saccharomycetes; order Saccharomycetales; family Saccharomycetaceae; genus Tetrapisispora; species Tetrapisispora nanseiensis. The sequence goes on along the minus strand of JAJLTH010000041.1, from coordinate 67,753 downwards.
TTTATTCTTTGTTGTCCTGTTCATTTTATTCTTTGAAGTGAAACCATGTTTTTAAGACTTAGTGCATCTAACGTCTTGGCGCTATTATGTGTTTTAGCTTACCTAGTTCCTTGTATCTTGGCGGGAAAGGACTATTATAATATTCTAGGTGTTCCAAAGGAGGCCTCAGAAAAGGCAATTAAATCAGCTTACAGACAGTTATCTAAGAAGTACCATCCTGATAAGAATCCAAACAATGAAGAAGCACACAATATGTTTATTGAAATCGGTGAAGCGTATGAAGTTTTAAGCGACCCAGAGAAGAGAAGAACTTACGATCAATTTGGTTCGGATGCATTTCAAAACGGTGGACCAGGGGGACCAGGGGGGCCAGGGGGACCAGGTGGGTTCCACGATCCATTCGATATATTCAACCAAATGTTTGGCGGAGGTAATGCCAATTTTGGTGGTTTTGGCGGAGGTAACTTTGGTGGCTTTCCTGGAGGTCAGAAGAGAAAAGGTCAAACTGTTCAAGTATCTTATCCAATCAGTTTAAAAGAATATTTCAATGGTGCAAAGATAAAATTCCAAATGAACTTGAAAGATAATTGTGACCACTGCAACGGTAGTGGTTCTGAAGACGGTAAAGTCAATAAATGTAATGAATGTGGAGGTAAAGGTTTTGTTATCCAGTTGCTAAGAATGGGCCCAGTCACCCAGCAGATGCATACACAATGTCCTAAATGTCACGGTGCAGGCTCCATCATTAAAAACCAATGTAAAGTATGTCATGGTCATAAATTAGTTGAAAAGACAAAGGATATTGAAGTTGAGATCCCAGCAGGTGCACCAAGAGATTTCTTGAAAGTCATAGAAAATGGTTCAGACAAGGAAATTGACATAGAAGCTGGTGATTTGTTCGTCCAATTCCAAGAAATGGCCCAAGAAAATCTAGGTTACAGAAGACGTGGAAATGACTTATTCAGAACCGAAGCATTAGTATGGAAGGACTCTGTAGAAGGTGGCTGGAATAGAACTATTGCCTATTTTGATCCAAATAGAGATATCAAGATTTCAAGGGAACCTGGCGTACCTGTGCTAAACAAGGAAGTCGAGAAAATTACAGGCTTTGGTATGCCAATCCAGGGTAGTAATGGTAAATTCGGTGATTTATACATTGATTATGTTGTTGTGGTTCCAAAATCGGTCAAAAAGAAGTCTCAAAAATTTCATGATGAATTATGAAAGTAATTGAATAAAGTCAGAATAAATAATTAGCCTTACAAAGGATACACCATATATAAACAAACAAAAATTTAATAAAACACAATAATAATAAAAATTCGGAACATGCATTTTATTGTTGCGAACTTACCTTTTGATTTATTTCTCAGAGTAACATCTCTCTTTTTTTGTTTCTACAGCACCCAGTTCCATAGAGATGCACCAGCTTTCCCGAACTGTAACAATTTTATAGAATAACTTTCAACTTATATCTAATGGCTCTTGTTTTTGTTCAAGACTCTAGGCTCTCTCTTCTTCACTTTCGAAAATTTGAACTTTTCAAGTGATTCTATTCTGTATTTTTGTCTCCAAAAGGTAGTTCCAACTTTAGCAAACACTCTTTAAATGTTCCTTAAAATACTTCTGGAGGTCGTATCAGATTCCTTCAGCAATTATTTCAGAACTAAATAACGATGATGGCAATGCCATCATGGCATGCATCAATTAAGCATGTAATCATGTTAAAAATTACATCATCACAACGGGCAGCCGTTTCTCTGCTAGCGACACGTGTCTCTTTTCTTTATTCGAAACTGAAAATTTCCAAACGCGAAACACGAAATAATTCTTAAACGAAATTTCATCAAAATTGATAAGAAAACATCGTACGACTTCCGAGAACTGCTCGAGAAGTAGCAAGAATGGAAATTTGGAAAACTTGATATATTACCTTCTACCCTGGAGGTCGATGATGTTGCTTGCTATTTTGAGATGGAACCATCATTTTTTCCAACCCCAAGAGAATAATATAGGAACTCAATCAGTTGCTACTTCTGCTCTTCCAAGTGTTATTCTTTGAAACGGTGTAGTCATGAAATGAGTCTGCTGCTGTAAAATCGTCACTGCACTATTCTTTCCAGACAATTATACAAACAAAGTTTAATATGTTGCTATGTTTTCTTTTGTTTACTCTGGAACTTGTATAAACAGGGAATAACTTATGGAGTTGTATACTCTCATATATATATATATATATATATATATATATATATACATATTATCTTATTTTTGGACTTTTCTTGTAATATTTACACCATTATTTTTGTACTTTGATCTTCCTTTCCTATATTGTGGAATTGTTTTATGTTTGGTATACTCCTTGTGATCCGAACAGTAATAGAAACATTCCAACTTGTTGCTAAATTCTCAACAAAATGCTATCCAAACAATTGTTATTGTCCATTTTAGCGGCATCGCCAGCTCTGGTGCAAGCCGTCTTACCTATCCATATTAAAGATTCACGTTTTATTAGACCTGCTTCAAGTGATAATGATCCATCGGAGAATACTGTCTTCTTCATTAAAGGTATTGATTATTTACCAGGTGGTGCCTCTGGTTACGATGCCTCTTCAGGAGAAGATGCCCTGACTGATCCAGAAGTGTGTGCTAGAGATGCCTATGCTTTCCAACAATTAGGTGTGAATACTGTCAGAATTTACTCTTTGAATCCAGATTTAAACCATGATGAATGTATGACCATTTGGAACAACGCTGGTATCTATGTTTTATTGGATGTCAATGCTGGTGGTTACGGTGAAAGTTTAAATAGAGCCGACCCATCGGGCACTTACAACTCTGTGTATTTGTCTAGAGTGTTCAAGTTCATTGATGCATTTAAGAATTATCCAAACGTTCTAGGTTTCTTTGCTGGTAACGAAATTATTAACGATGAAAATGACTATGCTAGTATAGATCCACCCTATATTCGTGCTGTTCAAAGAGATATGAAACAATATATTAAGAAACACGCCAATAGAACTATACCAGTTGGTTATTCTGCTGCTGATAATACGGATCTGAGACTTGCATCATTTGATTATTTACAGTGTAATGTCCTAAATGGTTCAAGCATCGATTCTGCTTTAGATGAGTCGAGATCGGACTTCTATGGTTTGAATACGTACAGTTGGTGTTCGGGAACATCTACTTGGTCTACATCTGGTTACGATGTTTTAAATTCTACCTTCTCAGATGCCGTTATCCCATTACTCTTTTCTGAATATGGCTGTAATAAGAATAGCCCAAGAACTTTTGATGAAGTTACTGATGGTTTATATGGTGGATTAATTGATTTGTTCTCTGGTGGTTTAGTTTATGAATTTAACGAAGAAGCAAATAATTATGGTTTAGTTTCTATTGATGATAGTACTGGTGAGTTAACATACAAGGAAGATTTCATTAACTTGAAGGACCAATTTAAGTCTGTTGATATTCCAACTATATATGAAAAGGATTTAGATGCAGCCACATCTACCTACAAATGTGATGCTGCTGTTATTACTTCCATTTACGAAAGTTTCGGTGTAAGTGGTTTCAGCATTCCTGCTCAACCAAGTGATATATCTAGTTTAATTGAAAACGGTGTTAACGGTAACAATACTGGTAGTATTCTAACAGATTACACAGCACCAACAACATTCAGCTATACTATCAGAGACACTGGCAGTAGTGTTGTTTCTCCAGCCACAATTACATATGACTCTACTAATCTTTTGAACACAATTAAAGCAGTATCCACAAGCACTAGTTCTTCGGAATCTGTCAGCAGTTCTAGCACAAGTTCAAGTTCAAGTTCACATTCAAGTTCTTCTTCTTCATCATCTAAAGGTGATGCTAATACTGTTTTCCAAACTAGTTCAAGCATTTTTGTTTTAATTAGTGCCATCCTTACTGCCTTTTTGTAGAAGATTATTAGGTTGAGCAATTTTATGTCTCCAACTGATATAGAGTCACGGAATCTATTGTGATCTTTTATTCAATAAAAATTATTATGTATTATTTTAATTAACTTTTATTTATGTTTCTAAAACTTAAGACAAACAAACTGTATTGTAATTTCAATTTCCTTCTTGAACAATTTGCTTAAATATATTAGAAGTCTAAGTTTTTTATATTCTTCATTGCATTTTATTGTATATTCGTATCCAAATATTCCGAAGACCAGCCCGGAATATTGGAACCTGAATCATACGCAGATCTATCAGACACATGTGCATCTTTCAATCCAACAGTTTCATCTAACCAGGGATGGTTTACCATACTACCAGCGTCAGATCTCATTGAATTATCTAATCTCAACATTGGTAGCAAAAAGTCAGAAATTTCATTGGCATCATTTTCAGAAAAACCATGATCATCTCGAAGCACCTCATTTAAGGAATGACGGTTTAAGTTTGAGATATTTCTTAATCTCTTCTTTTTATTAAAATATTTTTTTTGATCATTACATCTATCCAGAATCTCACTAGGAAAACTACCTAATAATTCTATAATTTGTGCAAGGTGATCATCATTTTTCGAGTATGAATGTCCGTTTTCTGGATTAAATAATGGAACTCCAGTTAAAAGTTCGAATACCACACATGCTATTGACCACATATCAGAACTACAACCCCATGGTCCACCTAATATTACTTCTGGTGCCCTATACTCACGTGTTTGTATAATATTTGAAAAGTGATGGTTAAACCAACAAGAGTTCCCAAAATCGGCCAACTTAATATTTATAATTTCATCAATTATAGCAGGTACATCGTCATTATTCGTGCTTCCCTGAGATGAATGTGTAAAAGAATATGAAATTTGAGAGTCACGATAACTTTGAACATTTTTCAATCTTGTCGATATCTCTTTATGAATAAGGTAATTAGAATTAATTTTTGCTAAAGTTTCGAGATCTAAATTTGAACCTTCAGATGTATCATTAATTTTACGAATCAATGTATGGTCTTGACCTCTTTTATCTATACTTAAAGAATCTATAATATCATCGATATTTGATACCTCTACTAAAATATTCTCAGGTTTTATATCTGCGTGTATAATTCCACAATTCCTGTGTAAATAATCAAGTGCTAAAAGTAACTGTTTTGATATTTGCTTCACAATTGGTATAGGTATTTTCTTTGAATTATAATGTGAATTCAATACTGATAAATTATCACCCAAAACTTCAAAAACCATGACGATGTGTTCACCATTAGGTCCCTCATGTGTGAAACCATCAAATAGATTTAAAATATATTTTGATCCGTGATATATATCCGTTGATTTATTATTATTTATGGCATTTAAAATGTTGATCTCATCGATAGCTGATTGTGTGTAAAGTGGGTCACTTTTAATAATTTTTAACGCAACATACTTCTTTGTGACATTGTCTTCAGCTAACCAAACCGTTGAAAAATGGCCCCAACCTAATTTTTTAACTATTGTATATCTATCATTGTTATATTTCTCACCGATATATGTTGTGTGATATCCACCTTTCTTGTACTCATATTGTGATTCCTGATTTTTCATCGATACAGATCGAAGAGGTTCGATCTTCTCAAATGAATCATTTATTCCTGTATCCTTATCCTTTAAATTTTGGGATGTGTTTTCACTATCCAGATCTACATTGCCAAAGCTAGTTCCAGTTGAGTAGGAACTCCCTTCACTTCCAATATTGCGAGCTTGGTGACTGTCTTCTGAATTTAATTTATGATTTGATTTAGGGAAAAAATCAGAATATAGAATCGAAGCACCCATGGTTGCATAAGTTGATAATATAAGAACAAACAATCAAATAACAGCCTCTACACTTATCGTTTAACAATTATGTGTATACTGTGGTACACTGTTCTATAATTTTATTCTTAAATACGTACAAGTGTTACACATCTTTCTGATATATTTAGTATTCTAATCTTTCATATTTAAAAAAGCTTCGGAGTCAAGTGAAGTATTGAAATATAAAGAGAGCAACAACCTGACTTTAAAATGGGAAGTTCAATTGTAGAGACAAATCGAATGGACTGAAATCAATTAAATTAACAGAAGAACTGTTGACACGGTGCTGTAAATATATTTTGAAATGATGAGACAATCAACAGTGATCCTTCTGAAGAACCAAACAAAGCAGCTTGATAAATACCAAGAAGTGTTCGAAAAAGGGAATTTTAATCCTGTCTTTATCCCATTAATAACTCATACCCATATGCCAGATAAGATTTTAGAATTACTCATGGATACAGAATACTTGGAAAAAATACCATGTTTGATAATAACATCACAAAGAACTGTGGAATGTCTAAGTGAAAAAGTGCTTCCAGTGCTAAATGATATCTCAAAGAATATTCTACTAAATAAGATAGTTTATACTGTTGGACCAACTACAGCAGAATTTCTAAAACGAATTGGTTTTAATAACATATTGGGTGGATCGAGTGCCGGAAATGGTGATATACTTGCTGATATTATCATCTCAGATCTGTTGGGATCGCCTAACAGTGTAGATACCAATAACCCACAAGATATATCAGAAATCTTATTTTTAGTCGGTGAGATTCGTAGAGATATTATACCAAAAAAATTGAAGAACTACCAATTGGTTGTTAACGAAGTTGTGGTTTATAAGACTGAGGATCGATTGGACAGTCTACAGAATTTTAAAGAACACTATAAATTTGGCGACTGGGTTGTCGTCTTCAGTCCTCAAGGAACAGGTCAAATACTTGAATATCTGAGGGAAAGTTCTACTGGTAGTCATAGTTATCGTATCGCAAGCATTGGACCAACCACAGAAAAATATTTAAATGATATTAATCTCCCTCCAACAATCACAAGCAAAAAACCTGAAGCCACTTCTGTTTATGAAAGTATATGTAGCAAAAACTCTTAATATTCCAACAGAATCAATTTAAATTCTTTATTTTGCATCTATCTATCTTTACAAATTTCAAATGAATATACAATTAACTGAAGTTATATCATTATGCATTACATATTATTAACTGTGTACTATTAAAACCCTATATAACTAAATAAGATTCATTCGAGTTTGAATAATCAATTTTCATTGATTCGCCAGTTTTATCAGTTATACTAAACTTTGGAATTTCTAAATAACCCCTCTCTAGTGGTATTAACACAAGTTCTAAAGATAATTCATTTTCTATTAACTTTGTACTTTTTTTACCGTGTACTAACCATTTCTTGTTGCTCACAATAGAGATTTTATATTCATCATCTTCGATTAATTCAGTATCCCAAATATCACTCATATTTTTGATATATAATTTAAATCTAACAGGATTTGTAACAGTGAAGTAATTGACATCATCAACTGGAGCAAATGAAAGATAAAAAAAACTTTCAAATGAAGGAAAGTCAACTGGTACAATAAACTCATGAGGTTTCATATTTTGAGTATATGCCACAATATCAATTTGATTAACAGTTACACCATTTATAAGATCAGATAAACATTTTATTATTTTGGATCTCACTTCAGATTCCATTGTAAGGCTTTTCAAATATATAATAATATCCTTGATATCAATACATCCTTGTTCAATAATTAGTTTATTGGTTTTTTCAAATGTCTTAAAATCGTATTTTAATTTTGGTAACAGATCATTCTTCCAAAATTTCTTCCATTTTTCAAACTTAGCATACCACTCTATAGAACCTTCGACCAAAAGAGCTTCAGTTAATATATTATCTAGTTGGTCCTTGTATGCTATATATTTAACAATTAACGTAAAAACATCATTATCATGAAATTTTTTGCTAGATCTCACTGTATAACAATTCATACAACTTTGAGTTATATTCTCAGATAACCTAACAGGTAATTGTGGGTTAAAGTTACCATGAACAGTAAAATGGTCTGTATCTGCAGGGGCCGATAAAGAAGAACTGAATAATAAAACTGGATCAGTTTGTAATGATGAATTCAAATGAAACTTAAAACAAATGAAATCTTTTTTAAATGTCTCTTCTACCGATACTGAGACAGGTAGAAAAGCTTCGATTTCGATTACTTTAGTTTCGCTAAATAATATTTCGGAATTGTTTCCTTTAAACTCAAAGAATAAAAGAAGACTAAATGATTTGAATTGAGAGGAGCAATAATAATTAATGTTCTTCACCAGTGTATCCTTATTAAATTCAATTGTAGAGACTTGGCTATCCTTTTCAAAACTAATCGGAAAAATTCCATTTTTCTGCTCAATAGATATGTTGACATTAAGATACTCCAAATTCTCATAATTATTTGCCAGTAAACTTAAGGTATTTGATGTTAAAGATACTTCTGTTGATTGTTGGATGTCAATCGAAACTTCAGAGTGATCATATATTGGTACAACATTTATTGGAGTAAGTTCTTCATCAGAATCGAATACGTGAATAAAAGTGGTATCTTTTAATTTAATCTCTAAAGATATTACAGAAAATTGGCCAAAAATAATATTACAGCATGAAAGTGTTATGTCATTGGGTTCTTTTGTGATGGTCACATCATTAGTAGTAAAGTATAAAAACATATCATCATTATTTTTGAGGGTAAGGGTAATTGAATCAACTACTACATCCTCAGGAAAACCGTCGTTTTTCACAGTTACGTCAATAGAATAAGTATTTGGATTTTTTAATGCAACTTTATGTATAATTTTAAATCCAAAAAGAATATCCATTGTATGTACTAAATCAGACGTTCCTTGATTTTGAACGTCAATCAACCTATCCCACCATATTTTTTTATCCTTTAAATCATCCGTTAATTTAATTATGTTCAAATATGCATTACTTAACGTGGCAGTCACAGGTACCTCTTCCCCCTCTATATTTAAAGTTGTTAAATTCTTGCATTTACTTAAGGCATCAACAAAAACCTTAAGGATGTGTAATCCTATTATATTCCAGTTTGTTTGAGTGTAATATTCGTAACAGGATTGAAATATTGAGACAGCCTTTTCGTATTCACCTCTTTGGTAGTGTAAATTACCAATCTCCACAGATAATATGTCAACAATTCTTTGACGTGGCACCAATGCAACATTAAAGAGGGATAAAATTTCTTTAGATTGTGATAAATAATTATTTTGAAAAATTTCTTTTGAACTGTAAGTATCTTCTACAAGGTCAAAAGTATACTTTGGTTCATCATCACCCCAGTATGACTTACCATCTATATGCATATTTGTCTTTGTTAAAACGCCCTGAAGCCATACATCTCTAATCTTCAATAATAATTCGGCTTTTACTTCGCTATAACAGGGAGATTCAGTTGATTCGTCCTTTGGTAAAATATGTATTATTGATAATAAAAATTGATAGTCAAAATTTAATTTATCAGAAGATTCATGGAATATGGAATCGATACATTTTAAAAACTCACGAGATAGACTGTATAAATCTATGCACTGTTGATTTTTATTCATATTTGTCATAACTAAGCGTAACCTCTGAACAAAAAAGTACTTATATAATCTAAACTTGGTCATTGATTCTGCTTTTAACATATTTACAATAGATTCAGATTTATGGTATAGCTCCAAATCTGAATGAATTTCAAGTTCTCCTTTGGGTAGTTCAATCTTATCTTTCCCTTTAATACATTTTTTGATTTCATCCAATTGAATTGTTGCCTCTTCATTTATTTTAAAAGCAAGATATAATGCCATTAATTTCTCTCTTACTAGTAACTCCTGATGGAATCCAATTTTATTCTTTAGTTCACTATCATAATCGTTCAACCTTTCTTGAAAGTTATTTAGTATTGAGTTTTTTAATTGATTAGAGAAATGTATCCAGAACTCTTCCCTTTCTTTAGGTGATTTGTAAACAGATTTTATTTCCAGTGTCTTCGTTGTTGGGAAATCTTTGTTAAACTTATCTAATAGTGACACCGATTTAAATATATTTGAGTCTACTACCTCTGTATTTGCATACAAAAATATCATTGGTGTTGAAGCTAATTGAGATCCATTTTCATTAACCGTGCTTGCTAACCAATGCCTCACCAATGGACGTACTTTTGATCTATATTCATCGATGGATTTACACGATACCACCAATAATCTAATAAAAGGGGGATTTGATGAATGGATATCTATTTTTGAATCTCCTGTATCCTCGACAACAAAGTCCACAGGTAAGCTATCGACAGTTCTAATCTTACCGCTACTAGTCTTCCAATGAACGTTTTGAAACGGTACCAGTTGCATAAACTCCGATTTCACGTTCTCAAAGGTGTCAAACGGGTCAAAATAGCTTATTATAACATTATTATCAAACATTATTTCAGTTAAAAATTATATTTAAGACCCTGAACAATTGTTGATCTGAATTGATCTCGTGAAAAAAATGGACTCTACAAAATATAGAGATTAATTTCAGCACCTGATATTATAAGTCCAAAATAAACAGACACAAACACACACTTAATTGACAATAAAATTTCTTCAGTTATTGCAATATACCAATTTCTATCTTGTTAGACTAATTAAACAATAACTAATATACCAATCCATTGGAGGTTGCATTTCAAGTCAATTGTTTTAAATTGGTGAATGTTTTTGGAAATTTCCACCTTATAACGCTTTGAATATTTTTTTTGACCTTTTTGAAAGAAAATTGATGAGTTTTAAACAAAATTTGAGAAGGTTTTGTGAATGGTTAAAGAAAATCAGCAATTGATTAGGTTAATGTTTTACTGATGTGAACTCTGTAATATAGGTTTGATATGTTGTGTTGTTGTTGGTATAATTAATTGTACAAAAAGTGCAGTCTTTCGTTTAACGGTGCGCAGCAGTTCTTAATTTTGAAGAAGCAAATCTAGTAGAGGTCCCTAATTGACGATCTACTAAGTAAATTGATTACGAGACAGGCGGTATATAACTGATAACTGATAACTGATAATTATAATGAGTAATGATGTTAGGGCATTTAGTGCCCCAGGTAAGGCTATGTTAGCGGGTGGTTATTTAGTTTTGGATCCCAAATATATTTCGTATGTGATCGCACTTTCCTCAAGGATGCATTCGATTGTGAAAACATCAAACATGGAGAACAAAATCGATTCAAACAGTATTCATGTCACTGTCACAAGTAGCCAATTCGATAACGATAAGTGGGTGTTTGAAATCAAATGTATAAATGGGGGTTACTTCCCAGAGGAAATTAATGGTTTGAAAAATCCTTTCTTGAAATTCACTTTGTTCAACATTTTTAACTATTTCAAGCCATTGGCTAATGCCTGTCCAGATATATTTATTGAAGTATATTCTGATGCTGGTTACCATTCTCAAAATGACTCTGTGATAAAGAAGAACAACCATAAACAATTTAACTTTCATAAGGAAACGATTACTAAGGTTCCAAAAACTGGTTTAGGTTCTTCTGCTGGGTTAGTAACTGTGGTCACAACAGCATTAATATCTGTCTTTAACAAAAATTTGAATGTTAATATGTCTCATGATTTGAATAAAATTCACAATTTGACTCAAATTTCACATTGTCAAGCACAAGGAAAAGTTGGAAGTGGTTTTGATGTTGCAGCTGCTACTTTTGGTTCGATAGTGTATAGACGATTTGCTCAAGAACTTATTTCCTCATTGCCAGAAACATTCGATACAGAAAATATCAAAGCATATCAAACTGCCCTAACTACATTGGTTGATAATACAGATTGGAAGATTAAAAACGATGTTGTCAGATTACCTGATGGTTTAAGATTAATTATGGGTGATGTTAACAGTGGTTCTGAAACTACTAAATTGGTTGCAAAAGTCAAAACTTGGTACGAAAATAATTTACCAAGAAGCTTAGATATTTACACCAAAATTGATGAGAAAAATGTTCAGTTTATAAAGTATCTAACTGCTTTGAATGATTTAAATATGAAGGATGATACAAGATACAGAGATCTAATTAAAGTATTAGTGACTGATCATGATAACATTCAATCGTATCCTGAATTGGCTAACATTCAAAATACAGTAAACGAAATTCGTAAAAACTTCAGAATTATCACGAAGGAGTCTGGTGCTGATATTGAACCAGACGTGCAAACTCAATTACTAGATAATTGTTTAAAACTAAATGGTGTTTTAACTGGTATGATCCCAGGTGCTGGTGGTTATGATGCAGTATCTTTAATCACTACAGTTGATACTGATCTGGCAAAGCTGACCGTAGGAAATAAAGATTTTGAAAGTGTCACCTGGTTAGATTTAGAACAAGCTGATGTAGGTGTTATTGAGGAAAACCCAGAGCATTACGAAAATTTGAAATAATAAAATTATATGCATATTTAATTCTTATGTAATATATAGATCTATAAAACTTATATCGTTAGCATATTAACTTTTTTTTTGTAGTTATCGAATTAAGGATAATAATAAAATCCTATCGAGAAAGCATATTTAAATAACGATTGTTAGCTTAATATTTCAAAGTTTTTGATCCTAATTTACGTTATTTAGCCATTCTATAACTTTCTTCAAAAAACCCTTTGCATTTGGAATATAATGACCTCCTGCATGTTTTAGAAACATTCTTGTCTCAGGGTCACAGCATTCATAGAGCTCTTCAACTCTCGAATATTCGGTCACAGTATCCAAGTCACCTTGCACATGTAATGATGAGATATTGATCATATTGTTTTTATATTGTTCTTGGTACTCTTGTGGTTGTAATTTGAACCCAGAGAAGAATATAAAGAACTTTAATCTTGGTTGTTGCTCAGAGGTCAGGTGTAAGATTTTATTAAAATCAGTGGCTAAATATCCAGCAATTCCTGCACCTTGACTAAAACCAACAACCCCTTCAAAGGGGCCATTCTGTATAACAAAGTCATGTAAGTAGTCAAAAGTCAATTGTGGTACATGGTAAGACTCATGAGTCTTACTATCTTCGATCCATGCACGAACTTTGCTATCTTCCTGTCCATCCAAAACTGCAACTAACTCGTCAGGTATATCAGCTGGACTATAACAGTTTGGTGCATTTGCGTAGAACAGTTCATAACCTTCTTGTTCCAATGATAGTTTAAATCCTTTGGTCTTTGATTCAAAATCAGCACCCGATTGAGCAAGCCCATGAAGCATCAATATTTTTTTTGCCATTATTTGATCCACTAATATAAATGTGAACAATTGTAGTTATCTTAGTAACTTGTGTATACCTGTACTGTCAACAAAGCCGAGATTGTATTATCTATTCATCAGAACCTTTAAACACAACAATTGAAGCTTCACAAGACTTTTCAACGACTCACGACCTCCATTAAAAATTCTTTAAGATTGAATTCAAATACAGACTTTGACAGTCATGAACAACCTATCCTTTAAATACAGTAAGCCATTGAAGTTAAAATCATTCCGAACATTAAGTACATTAACTGACTATCCCTTTGACTCTTGGTCTCCATCTCAATCTTGTCTTCATTTGCCTCTGGCAGAGCATTATGATTTTTTGGCTGACGATTGTTTCTTGTCTGCCTTGGAAGGGCCATCTGCAAAAGTGAAAAATTTCAGATCAAAAGTTTCAATGACTTTAAAAAGGTTGAAGTTGTTCTTCAAAGGGTATGTAAACTGGTTAAGTCATTGGTTATTGGTAAATTGTATAATTTGAAATTGAAGAAGTGGGTCACTAGTGGGAAGCTTCCAGATTTCTGTGTTTACAAGTCGCCATTGGTTTAAAATCTTTTAAGCTTTTTGTTGAGGAACGGTTTTTTGACATCAATTGTAAATTGTATTACTGTGTTAGGTTATATAGAATAATAATAGAGATTGAGAGTCCCGTAATACTATTTTGATTAATATATCCATTAATATCAATACCTAGTCTTATTTTAGGTACACTGCAATTTTTTCCAGTGTGTGTTTTTTTTTTTTGCATTTCCTTTATATTAGTGTCATATCTATCAAAGATGAGCTCCTGTGAACATATTAACCATGTTCTTTCTAATCCAAATTCTAGAGAAGGTGTCTTAAAGGCGTGTAATGCCACTAAATATATATTATTGCACTCAGATGCCAAGGAAAAATACTTAAACGTTAAACGTTGCTCTGAGTGTCAACAGATTAATAATGGGTCCACATTCATGTGCCTGCAATGTGGTTGCTGTGGATGTTGGAACTCGTCTCATTTCATGGAGCACCATAAGAAGTCGGGCCACATATTTGGTATAAATTCAAGCAATGGTTTATTATATTGTTTTATTTGCAACGATTTTGTTGGTGATTCAGAAGAGATGAATTTCTCAACAGTCGGAAAGAATTGGAAGTATATCTCTGAAAATACTTCTTTCCCAAAGTATCCTAATAGAGACGGACTCACTGGGCTAATTAATATGGGTTCGACATGTTATATGAGTTGTGTAATACAAAGTTTAGTACACAATCCTTACTTTTTGAAACATTCGTTAAACCAGACTCATTATAAAGAATGTAAACTACGTGATGCCACAGCTTGTCTGTCGTGTGCACTAGATTCAGTAGTATTTGAGATATTCAGTGATCCTAAGAAGAAGGTTATTGACGATAAAAATGGAGGATTAATAGATATATTAAATTGCACATGGAAGATTAATGAAAATTTGGTTGGTTATTCTCAACAAGATGCGCATGAATTTTGGCAGTTTCTAATGAATAGAATTCATTCAGAATACAAAATCAATAATAACATTTCAGATACCCAACACGATAATCATCAACTTTGTAACTGTATTTACCATAAAGTGTTTCAAGGGTTCTTAGAGAGTACAATAGAATGTGCTAATTGTAATAAAGAGACAAAGGTTACTAAAGAAGCATACATGGATTTGTCATTGGATATAAAAGATAAGAAAACGTTGTACGAATGTTTAGATAGTTTTCATATGAAGGAAGAACTAAGAGATTTTAGCTTCAATTGTAAGAACTGTGCAGACAAACAGAGTGCATTGAAACAATTAACAATATCAAAACTACCTCCAGTTCTTCTGCTTCAATTAAAAAGATTTGAACATAAATTAAACGGGCAAAGCAGCAAATTGAATGACTTTATTGAATTCCCAACATATTTAAATATGAGTAAGTATTGCCAAGATTCGACGATAGATGGTGACGATCATATGACTGACGCATACGTTATATATGAACTGATTGGGGTCATATGCCATACAGGTACAGTTAACGAAGGTCATTATATTTGCATCTGTAAACTAGAGAATGACCAATGGATCAAATTCAATGACTCCATGGTAACCATCGTTGACCAAGAAACAGTATTAAAAGAACAGGCCTACCTATTAATATACTCAACTAAGCAGGTTACCTAGTTTAATCAGACAACATTATGATTAACTAAAAACGAATTATAAGAACTACAAATTCCAAAATGGATTGAAAGCTACAACCACATTGCATGGTTCGAATACTGTTAAGTTTATAATGCATAGATGCATTAGAGTTAAGAATAATATAATAACAAATCTGGCATACAAAATCAATTAAATAGTTTATAATAAATAATTCAATAAGCTAATACAAAATCATATGTAAATTCATTTAATATTATCAATTCATTATAATAATTTTAATATCGCAACAGCTTTTAGCCAATAGCATTCTTAAGAGTAGGCACCTCGATTTCTTGAGGTATCTCCTTTTCAAAATTTATAATTGACAACTTAAGAATTAAAACTATTAAATGGTTGCTATGTAAATTGGTGTAGTTATTAACTCATTTAAATAAGTCGATTAATATCATTACAACTGTAACTGGTTAATATTAAGTTCAAGGGGTCAACAACTATATTGGTACTAAATCGAGAATAAATTTCAATCATCATGTTAAGACAATCTTTAAAGTTAGGGGGTTTTGCAGGTTATTTGAGTATTAGAAGTATCAGTCAGTCGAGGTATCTATTGAAACAAACATTATATAATTTTGATGATGTAAAGAACATTGTTCTTGATAAGAATGCAGCAAAGGGGAAGCTTTTGGTGGATGTACGTGAGCCCATCGAGTTAACTGATTCTTACATTCCAGGTGCAATTAACATTCCTTGGAACTCATCACCTGAGGCCCTAAAACTTTCAAATGAACAATTTTTTGATAAGTTTAGGTTTAATAAACCTTCTGAAGACAAGGAATTGATATTCTTTTGTGCTAAGGGAATTAGAGCAACAAATGCAGCTGAAATGGCTGAAAACGTTGGGTTTAAGAACGTTGGAATTTACAAGGGATCCATGGAGGATTGGATTCACAAAGGTGGTGCAAAAGTGAAATGATTATGCAATATTATTCTACAACTATATCAAAGTTTGGTTTATATATCTATATATATTTGAAATATGGAATTACTATTTGATATATTCGTGTTTTCAATGATTTTGAAGGTGAATTATCTTTGTTGATGGAATTCAAATTGCTTAAATTCTTTACCTAATCTCTTCTTTCTCTTTCTTTCCATTACCTTCTCTCTTTGTTTAGTCTTCATATGATCGAACTTCCATTTCTGTACAACTTTACGTTTCTCAGATTCCTTCAGATGGTATCTTGTCTTATTATCTTTATTCATTTCATTTTCATAATCCTTAACAATCTTACTTTCCAAGTCCCTATTTTTGATGGACTCCATTCTTGATTTCATACTTCTCAGCTTCACTTCCATTTCATTTCTCTCGTAATCTGAAACTTTGTTCATGAACTTACGGTCATGTAACATATGGTCCAATTCCTCAATTTCCTTTTGTCTGTATTCATCTAAAAATTTATAACGATTTCTGATCACATTTATATCGGTAGGCTTACCCATTGATTTGTCAAATCTGATATCTTGGTAAAGGTTTCTTTTCCCTCTACTTGTATCCAAACCAGGTATTTCTCTAATCTTTGAGACACGTTTCTTTGACGAATGTTCGGTTGGAGCATGCTTATGTCTTCTATTCTTGTTGGAGTTCTTCCTTTTTGAGTGGCTTTGTTCATCTTCTTCAAAAAATTCACCCTCGCTATTGCTGTCATCGTCACTTGCACTACTATCCTCATCAAATAGTTCTTCCTTATATCTTTTTGCAGTAGTATCCTCTTTTTCCATTTCAACAACCTCGTCAAATTTTGCTTTCTTGGTGTTCTTTGTCTTCTTGGAGGCTCTTCTCTTAGTAGCAGCCTTTTCTTCATCCTCTAACATACCATCCGCCTTCTTCAAGGAACCAAAAGATAGGGTCTTCAATTCGTCATCAGACTCCTGTGATGAGACACTGTGATTTTTTCTATTGTTCAGTATAGCCTCTAAATCATCTTCACTTTCCCCCTCGGAATCTAGGCCTGGTTTCAAATTCTTAAAATAATAGGACATTACCTTTCTCAAGCAACTGTTCGCACCTTACTTGTGTATAAGCAGTGTAAATTATATCACTCCAATACCTTCAGTATTAAGCTATCGACCAACACAATCCTTTATAACAGACATCTCATCTCATCTCATCTCATCTCATCTCATCTCTGAAAATTTTCAGTACTTAAAGCCCTGAGGCTTCCGAATTCGCAGCGATGTGAAACTCACTGCCAAACAACAATGAATTGAATCAAGACCATTAGACATATTAATGTGAACATATGTAAGTGTGTATACAGTTAATGAGCAGTTTATTTGTTTGATCATTACATACATATATACAAGTCCTTTGTCCACTCTCGTTTTGAGTGCTGAAGGAGTATGTTGTGTCTACTTATTGCTAGTTATATACAGAGATGAGTTGTGAACTTGGATTGAACCAGTTATATGGGCAGGGAATGGCTGAAACGTATTGTAAAAGTGTACATAGCTCCACTCTCTCATTGTTTCTCGATCGACTCCTTGATCGCCAGTTTTCTTGAATGGCTGTCAAATAGATTGGATACTTCTTGGAACGACATCTTTAATAAATCCGCTTCTAACTCTTTCTTATCTTTGAACATCACTTTCAATATCGGTTCCTTCGTTGAATTTGCATTCAGAAGTTCGTTCTGGATCACTGTACCTTGCTGTCTTTGAATCGGTGGAATCGCACCAAGAAATAGTCTTGCCGTCTTAGCTATTCGCAAAATCTGGTACTGTTTGGGCCTATGGCACAACACAAATATAGTTGTTAGTTAAAATGGGTATACAAAATAATAAAAAAAAAAAACCTTTTGTGGGATTGCACCTAGTCAACATACCTTCTGGTCCAAATGGGTTGAACCTCACTACTACTTTCGTAAAATATTTAGTCAACATAATTTTGGTCACTTCAATTTTTCAAAGTCTCCTGGTCTTCCGATCGTTGACCTTGTTGTACTGCTTTTGAACGGTATCTTATTCAATTGAATTCCAAAATAAAACAAGGCACTCCCATGCAATGTGCTACTTATGGATATATTAATTCGACCAGTTCAACCCTCCAACCCTCCAACCTTCCAACTTTCCCCCCCATGGAAAGGTGCTTAAACCAACAAATCGACTGCCTCTTGAAACTCGAAATGCTTTTCCGCTCCGCAAAAGCCAGAAGGGCCTCCCGTTAACTATGGGGACAGCCGTACCGGGTAAGATTAGACACACACATAAGGTTTATTTGTTTTAATACGGTGAAGAATAACATCAATTCCCACCATCACTGTGTTCATGTGTTCATGTTAGGATTGTAATATATATATTGAGTTTTGTTTCTATATTCTATAGTGGGGTCATGCATTGTTTGGTTCTATATATGTGTACCTAAGATGCTGGACAAGTCTGCGAGCTAATCGGTTTTGAGTGAGTCCGTTTTGGTAACAACTACAACTCATCGTGTACCCTTTTGGCTCTCTTCTTCGAATTTCCTTTTGGCTTTTTGTTTTTGGATTTCGATGTAGGATTCTTGTTTAGGAGTATCCCTTCGATTAGTTTGTGCCTTTTGCTAGTGGGTCCTTCTGTTGGTATAATACCAAATTTCTCAGTGATAAATTTGGCTATCTCTGTTTTATCAAATGAACTACCTTCGTACTCCTGATATGTGTCATTTGCCGTGTCAAAGATTACTAGTTTGCGAAATTTCTTCGATTTGTTTTGAATTTGGTGGCTAATTAGATCTTCCAGGTACAAAGCAAAGTTAGGGTTTGCCTCCTTTAATACATTCTTTTCAGCATCAAACGCTGTCAATTTAGTGGTAGATACAAGATGGACGTCTAGAATGCCTAGCCAATCGATTGCGATCGCCTTCAAAGATGGGAATACCATCTCTTTCTCAGTGAAGAGCAACATCTTGAGACGAGGCTCTTTGGAATTCAATTCATCGGATTTAGATTTCAAGAACATTTTTTCAATACCTTTAGTCGTAGTTATCTTCTTGACATAATTCAAAATTCTTGTGTATGCGTAATTTAGAATCGGTGCTACTTTCCTCTCTCCACCATACAATTCCTTTGCTGGTGACCTATAGATCGTTCTATCTTTGTATGGCAAATCCATATTCGACTTCATGGGTCTATAAAACATAACTGTCGGAAATCCTTCCACTCCTTGTTCACTACAAAGCCTCTTATTGATATCTAAATCACAATTGACAGCTGCTACATTGATGAGACCATTCAACTTTTGGCCAACCTTCTCCATCACTGGTACAAACTGTTTGCAGTACCCACACCAAGGAGCATAAAACTTCACCATCGTGGTATAGTTGCTGTTATTCACAACCGCATCGAAATTTCTACTAGTCAATTCCATGATATTTAGGTTATCATCGTAGAAATTACTTTCATGTCTCCCTTCCGTAATACCTAAAAAAAGGTAAACAATTAATAAATGTAATAGGTTAATAATCAGCATAGTAATCTCAAAGTATAGATCTCATATATGGTATTTTCTCCAGACGTCTCTGTTATTCACACGCTTCTTGTGTAAGATACGATCTGAGTAACTGAGTAACTGGGTATTCTGCACTTATTCTACTACTAGAGTTCAAAAGTGCAATAGCTATAAAATATATATATTTGGTAAAACGTTCTTCGAATCACCCAGACTGTGACTTAATGGGGAGACAACAGGTAGCAATCAACAAGAACCTCCCCCACATCTAGCGAAAGAGAAAGTTCTTAACAGATCCGATGAATTAATAATCTTCACCAATATTTTAAAGCTTCCCCCGGCAACTGCGACTACAAAAAAACTGTCGAAGGATTTGAGGCTCAATTGGTTTTGTAAGATGGCTAACTGAAAAGAGAAGTATACAATTAATTTTGAGTCTAGGACGTTCTTATATAACGGCCAAAATTGAAGTGAAGCAATATATTTATGTCGGTGAATGATGAGAAGGAGGGGTCTCCTTATGTATTCCTGGCAATACTAGCACTTCATACCTATTTTAAGGATCCTAGCTTCGAGGCCGGTGATATTCTATCAGAGGATATCTTTAACAAGATATGTTCTCATCTATTTCCAAATTATAAATTATTAAATCATTCGATCCCAAAATCCTTGTTTATTACATGGAAGAAGAAGAAACGGGAAGTATTAGATGGTAAAGATAGCTATACTTTGCGGGGTTGTATAGGTACATTCTCAAAGTTACATATACTAGAAGGTATATGTAAATATTCGTTAATTGCTGCCTTAGAAGATACAAGATTTCATGAGATAAAAGAAAAAGAACTACCAAGACTACAATGCACCTGTAATATTTTAGATAACTTTACCACTATCTATAGTAACAAGCATAATTCAGTGAATGGTGATATCAATAACTGGATTATTGGTAAGCATGGTATTGAACTTAAATTTAGAGATCCTATTAAAAAAAGCATGTTAAGTTCAACATTTCTACCAGAGGTCATGATAGAACAAGGTTGGGATAAAATTACTACATTCGCATATTTGATTGAGAAAGCAGGCTGTCTCGCAAATATTTCAACTATTTTGGAAAACTATGACAAATATTTTGTTGAGGTTATTAGATATGAAGGTAAAGAGAGTACAATGACCTATAAGGATTTTGAAACTAAATTGAAGGTCATTGATAAGTTTTAACAACCTCGTTATTGGTTGAATAGTTTTTTTGTTCTTCTCATCATACTCATATTTATTAGACATACATTGTTACATACTTAATTTATTTATCAAAACATATTTTATTTCTTTTCATGTATCCATAATAATTCCATTCAACTCAAATTTGACATATTAGAGGAAACTAGATTGATCCACGATAAATATGTGAGGCAGAAGCTTGACAGGATGGGAAAATTAAAGAGTCAGCGATCACAGTATTTTGTCTTCTAGATGTGTTGAAAACAATTAAATCAGCAATGTCTGTTGGAGCTAACGGTTCCAGGTCGTGGTAAACATTATCAGCTTTGTTTTTATCACCTTTAAACCTGACAACAGAAAATTCGGTTTCAACAAGACCTGGAGAAATCAAGAAAACTCTGATCTTAGTATTAATCAATTCTTTTCTTAAACTGTGAGTGAATCCTCTAACTGCAAACTTTGATGCACAATATATAGAACCGGTTGGATATGGGTCCAGACCGGCAATGGATCCTAAGTTAACAATATCACCGGAATCCTTAGCTTTCATGATTGGTAAAACAGCCTGGGTCATAGCAATTAAACCAATCACATTGGTGTCTATCATACCTTGGACATCTTCGTTTTCAATTGAACCAACATAATCAGTACCAAGAGCCTTACCGGCATTGTTAATTAGGATGTCAATTGATTTAAATTCATCGGGTAGACTATCAATAAACGGCTTGATTGTTTCAGTCTTGGTGACATCCAAAACTGCGATATGGACACTGGCTTTTGTGTATTCTCTAATGATCTTCTCCTTTATTTTTTCTAAAAGTTCAAATCTTCTGGCAGCTAAAATTAACTTGATGTCACCATTGGTTGCATCTAGATACTCCAATGCAGTGGCCTCACCAATACCTGATGAGGCACCAGTAATCAATACAATTTTACCAGTTAACCTTTCGGCTGCTCTTCTTCCTTGTGACATTTTTAATTTATATAGTTGTGGTTGTGAAACTTCTTATTCAGATCTTATACTAATATCCCTTTATTTCAATTGAATCAAGAGTAACAAATAATACACGTACCTTATTTTAAAAATTTATATATTCATTTTCAACTTGTAGGCAATTCACAGATATGTTTGTTGTATTTTATATATAATACTTATTTGTAAATGTTAGACCTAATGGAGATAGTTGCTGGTTCCTGAAGAATGCTTATTTCACTCTACCTTTATTTTTTTTTTTCACCCGTAATTGCTCCTTTATGATAAGTAGCGGTTATTAATTATGTAAGAGACACTCAGCAATCTTTAGTTATTTCAACTGATATGCAACACTATATTGATACAACTATGTTATTATTAAATACAGTAAATATTTATGTGTGTGTGTATGTATAACTGATAAAAGGTATATTAAAATTGTAAAGAATATGTGTTTGATGAGAGGAGGTAATAATGTTTCACAATTATCACCTTTCAAGTCACAAAGGAACCGTGTGGTCTAAATCTAACCTTCTGTTGTTTCCTTTGCTAGCATGCTTGAAGTATCATCTTTTGAATCTGTATAACTTTCTGGAGTAGTTTCATTGTTGGAATTAGTTTCGTCTTTAATTTGGTCTGGTGAATTCTTCTGGTTTTCATTTGATGCTTCATTATCTTCTTTATTTTTTTCAGTGGTATCAGATTGATCATTAGAGGTGGTTTTAGAACCGCTCTCCTCCATTGTTTTTAAATCATTTTCATCATGATTAAAATCTGATGGTTTGGTACCCTCGGAAATCGCAACAGCTGGTTTGCTACCATATTGTTCATCAAATGTTTTAAAATCTATTTCCGATGTATTACCAGTAAGTTTTCTATACTCTTGTAAAACTGCATTCTCTAGTTCTAGAGAATCTTTGTAAACTAATGAATCCTCATGATTATATATTCTCGCATTAGAAAATATTAGATGAAAGTCTTCTAATATTTGGATTTCGTTATCATAAGCATATGCTTCAAAATGTGTTTTAATATTTTCTAAGGCGACTGGGTATCTAATGATCACATAGTAATCGGGATATAATCTTTTCGAAGGTTTTATCATGAAAATATCGGACAAGTTTCTGCCGTCAGAATTCTTATAATTGAAAGAGTAATCATATAATTTTTCAGCTATTTTGGCGACCTCTTCTCTTTTTTCTAGAGGTTCTGTAGCAGATGCAGCAGAACGAACAAAATTTAATCCATTCTTGGAAGCATTAGAAAGAGTCCCTCTGCCAGATCCACGTCCACGAGGACGCCCTCTGCCACGTCCACGGGGTCTACCACGGCCCCTACCTCTACCACGACGCTTACCACGAGTTCCTGTAGCATGATCAGTATACGCCTCATCGATATCAGATAAAACAGGTGTGTCGAGATCGTGACCCTGATCGTCAGGTTTTGAGGTTACCTTTTCATCTTGATCATCTACGTTGGTTTGAGTGTTCATACTTACGTTCACCTCATTATCGTCTAACTTAGGCTTTTTAGAAACACGGAATTCAGTATCGAGTTTACGCTTTTGCTCATTATTTTCTGTATTATTCGAGAATTCATCATCATTAGCATTATCAGACTGGTCATCTAAATCACTGTTATCATTATTTTCGTTATCAGAAACCTCAAATTGTTTTAACCATTGAGCTTCTGATAAAGAGTCTGCGTATGTTTGTATCTTTCTATTTGCTCTTTTACCTTGGTAATCTTTTTTCTTTTCAGCCTCTTCTTTTTCAATTTCAGCACTCATATCTTGGTTATAAATTTCAGGTAATTCCGCTTTATCAAATAATCTTTCAGTAATACCTTTCTCTAAGTCAGAGCGAGCACGCTCTTCATCCAATTTGGCAAAAATCTCTAACTCCGCATCACTTCTTGCTAGCACTTCATTTATTTCTTTGTCATCCATATCCTCATTATCATCGTCTAATCCCTCTTCTCTTCTTTTCTTTCTCGCATCTTCAGCTTCCAATAAAGATCTCAATAATGCCTCCTGTTCTTCTGCAGTAGATTTATTATCAAATTTACCTGCTTGAATAACTTTACCATCAATATCTAATTTCTTATGCGCCTTCTCTAAAATAACTTCTTCAACGGAATTTTCAGTAATTAGTCTTAAAATTCTAACTTCATTCTTCTGACCAATTCTGTGCGCTCTATCTTGAGCTTGCAAATCTTGATGCGGATTCCAATCAGTATCAAAGATAATAACAGTATCAGCTGTTTGTAAATTTAAACCTAAACCACCAGCCCTAGTTGATAAAATAAAACAGAAATATTCAGAATCTGGTTTATTAAACAATGGTAACATCTGACTACGTTCATCGGCTTTTGTGTGACCATCTAATCTTAGATATTTAAAATTACTATATCTCAAAAAATCTTCCATAATATCCATAATTTGTGTCATTTGAAAGAAAATTAAAACTCTGTGACCAGTTGCTTTAAGTTTTGGCAAAATTCTTTCCAAAAGTTCGAATTTACCGGCAACTCTCCAAATCTCATCATTCGTTTCACGTGTTGGGTTGATTTGGTCTTCCACTGCTTCAAACACAAAGGGATGGTTACAGATTTTCTTTAACTGCATTAGCTGGTTATTAAAACCACGAAGACCTACCATTTTCTTACTAACAGGTTCGCCAACAAATAATCTACGATGTTTCAACATTTGTTCATACATTATCTTCTGCAATGCACTCATTTTACATTTGATAACTTTCTCAACTTTATCAGGTAGTTCTTTTTCCACATCCTTTTTCAAACGACGTAACAAGAATGGTCTTAAAACTTTATGTAATCTTCTGATAATTAATAAAGTTTCTTCTTCAGTTAAATCAATTTTATCTTGACCACCTGTATTAGCAAATGGTGTATTGAACCATTCATCAAACGATTTCACGGAATTGAAAATCTTTGGTAAAACAAAATTTAATAGTGCCCATAATTCTGGTAGGTTATTTTGTAAAGGTGTACCTGTTAAAATAAGTCTATAATCAGAATGATAAAAGGTATTTAATGTTAATGAAAGTTTAGATTGCGCATTCTTCATTCTATGACCTTCATCAATAATCATATGAACCCATTTAATTTTTGACAATAGGGCTTTTTCCTTAATAATATATTCAAAAGTGGTTAATACTACATCAAATTCACCATTCTTAATGAACCCTTGTTTCATTTTTCTTTCATTTGGTGTACCTTTGAAAGAAATTGTCCTCAATGTCGGAGCCCATTTTTCAAACTCGGAACTCCAATTTGTCATTGTAGACAGAGGGACAATAACTAAAAATGGACCGTGCACTTGCTTCACCTCATAAAGATATGTTAACAAAGATATAGTTTGAATAGTTTTACCTAAACCCATTTCATCCGCTAAAATACCATTAAGATGGTTATTAAATAATGATACCATCCATTGTAAACCTTTTAATTGATATTCTTTTAATGTACCACCAATTAAAATGGAAGGTTGTACTTTAATAATTTCATGTATCTTATGAGCAACACCATAATAATCTACATTATCATTTGTTTCGTCATCGTTATCTGAGATAGTATTAGAATCAATTTTCGTAACGTCAGTAAATTCCTCTTGTTCATCATGAGTGTGTGAATCAATCATATTCTTGGTATGGTTTTGTTGATCTTTCACTGCGACAGCTAACGATTCCAAAAAGGAATTTGTTTGTTTCAATAAATGAGTAATTCTAGTATCCTTCGTTTGATCTAGTAACTTGATATAAGCTTCTTCATCATTTGCCTTCAAAGCTTGTAAACGTTCCTTAGCTTGTCTTTCGATTCTCTTTTGCTCTTCTTTTTCAAAATTGGAATGTGCATTTATTAATTTATGACCAAATTTGATACGTTTTGATCTTTTATCCAAATTTTTTGAATATATATTTGATGACAGTTTAGTTATAGCTTCTAACTGGTTTGCTCTTGAAATTTTTTCTTTTTCAATTCGTTGAACTTCATTTTTATAATATAACTCTTGAGTAATTATGGCATCCTGAACATTTATATTTCTCATCTTAGAAAGAAAATTGGGATAACTATTTGTAAGAAGGTTGTTTTGATGCCATTCAAATTCTAATAAATGCCCTCTGACAGCTTTTTGTAAAGGCAGTGATTTTAAAGCATAATAATCATATTGGGCATCTTCTTTAGATTTAGCATCAAATGTTTCATCAAGAAGCTCAGTCAAGCAATTATCAACAGATGTGTCTATATTCAATGCAATTAATGTTTGGTATAGCTCTGTAATACCATGAATATCAACACCAGGTGGTAAAGTACTTGGTTCTATAATAATATCTTTTTGATGAAGTTTAGGAAATAAATCATCATAATTGATAGGCTTCTCTCCCAAATCGGGTAATGTGAATGAATCCACCATGATATCTGGATTCTCAATCTCTTCAACACGCTCTATAGTTTTATGTGATGCTTTGAATGTTTCAAATTGGACTGGCACAGAATTAACCGGCGGTTTCTCATCTACAATTACGGGAGCCTTCTTAACTTCTTGCTTAATCTCTGGATTCTTGGTTGATAATGTCTGGATGTTTTTATTTTTCTGTACTTGAACATTCTGGCTATGTATTTCTTTATCAATCGAAGTTGATGTTTGTTTTTCGTTTTGTTTCGCTATACTATTTTCCATTTTTATATTACTCTCTGGGGTATTTCCGTTAATTTTTGCTTGAGTTTCCTTTGAATTCGAAGTATTCATCCCATTTTGTTGTACTATTGATGCTTGAGGACTATGCTTTGTATCAGTACCTTGTATGTTCTGTTTTAAATGTTGATTTTGGTTTGTTGTAGATTGAGGGTGTGACTGTTGTTTAATTGTTTTAACCTTCAAATGGTCACTCAAACTCTTCAATAATTTTCTAAAATCTGGTTGGTTTTTTATTGAATTATGTATTGTGGATTGGCATGCCTCTGAAATCGGTTGTCTATTTATTATACTCTTTAAAGCTGTAACTTGGGCTTTTAATATTTGTACCTGATCAAACGCAATTCTGCTTGATGTTTGCTGATAGTTTGTTGGAGAGTTATTATTTGATACGGCATTGTTCGATGATACTTTATTTAAACCTTGTGTCATTGCATTTTGTGCATTGGAATTATTTTGTGATATGATGCTCGTGTCGACCGTAGAGGTGGGTGATACTGAAGCTATTGGAGTTCCCTTTCTCTCAGTTCCCTGGAAATTATTGTAAACGGAGTTTTTCGGTATCTGCTGTTGGTATTTACCTGAATTATCATTGTTATTATTATTGTTGTTGTTCTTGTTGTTGTATTTACTGTTACTATTGGATATTTCTTCCTGTGAGGAGACACCAGTTGCCAGTGATTTATTATTTTCGTTAGCATTACTAGAATTCTGTTCTTGCTTCAATGCGTGTTGCTGCTTAGCAGCAGTTTGCAAAACTTTAGTAAAATATATAAACTCTGGAATATTTGGAGCATTTTCACCATGTTCATTACGTAATTGCTGCCATCTCAAATAGCATCTGTTGATCTCTTCTCTCGTTAATTGACGTTGAGGAACTTCCATTATTTAAAAAAATATAACCTATAATAATACAATGTTTTTTCACTCTTCTAGTAAACTTGAACGCTCAGCTTCCTTTGAAAAATCTCTCTTTACAGGTTATTAATTCAACAAGAGAGTTAGCTCAATAAAATCAAATGACTAATAAATGATTTTTTTTTTAGTTTTGCTTCTTTTGTAAAGGTTATCGGCTTGCTTAAATCTCAACACCAAACCACAAACAGAAACCTAACTTAAACTAAAATGGTAATAATTCTGTTCAATATTACAAAAATTCTTAATGATAAATTGAATTTTATTTTAATAATTCGATTGTTTTCAATTTAAATTATTCTTGTAACAACATTATTATTGCTGTTCTAATTTCATTTTTGAATGAATTTGTTTATTATGCATTTTCCAGCTTTTCTTAATTTTGGAAAGAAATTGAGAAACCAGCGGTTTTAAGAGCGCGTTTGGGCTGTCATTTGGTACGTAGCCTGTCGGAAATGTGAAGTTACAAATTGGTCATCTCATCGCAAACTCTACAAGCTTATAAACTTCATTGTAATTGAGTTCAATAGTTTTCCAAGTTATCATTAAGAGATATCTGATCACTGGAAACTTGTGATAACAGTTGAATATCTTCTGGTTTGTTTGTGGCTGTGTTTTCTTTTTTTGTAACCGAAGTTCGTTTGAATTACAGCGATAAAATCAATAGACACAAAACGTTTTTGATGAGTGAAAATGTTTGTCACGTATTGTTGGTATGATATTATTATGCAAACTGATATGCTTTGATACTTCTACAAATATGGATTATATATTATTTTATTGCTACATGTATGTTTATATAGTGGTGATACAGTCATTTACTCCATGTCTTCTCCTTCACCTCCGAAAAGCATCATCATGTCCAAGTCATTTTGGTCCAGAACTTCGTTCCCTTCCTCATTTTCAGCTTCTTGTACTTTCGATTCGGTTGGTTCATTTGCCATGTTGGACTCTGTGGTCTCCATTGTATCTGCATGCTCAGTGAACCCCGTGGCTGCCAGATTTCCAGCATCCTCTTCTTCATCCTCGTCATCTTCTTCATCATCTTCTTCGGATTCTTCCTCTTCCTCTTCTTCGTCCTCATTATCTTGATTCTCAGGGTATTTATCCCCGTTCAAACTCTCATCACTGATCTTTAATTGTTGTCTCTTCAGATCTAATTCTTTCTCAAGTTTCTTGATACTATCGATAAATCTTGATTTCAACAATGGATTGGTAGCTTTTTCTAGTTTTTGTTCCGTTTGAAGTAATATTGTCTCTAGTTCTTTTAATTCATCCTGTAATAACTCATTATGCTTTACACTTGCATCGACATCACGTTTACCATCGGCGCCATCGTCCTCTTCGTCAAATTCATCGTCTTCTTCATCCTCATCATCGTCTTCTTCATCTTCCTCGTTAAATTGTTCAACGTCATCACCGGTTTCATCCAATCTGTTTTGAGGTTCTTCGTTTGTTAAGTTGTCTGTACTTTTTATAGAAGTGGAACCAAGTTGTTGGTCGATCTTTTCGGTATTCTCTTCATTTTCGTCACTTTGGAAGGCTTCGTCTAAATCTAATTCATCATCGTCCTTCTCATCATCATCAAGAGCAAATGATATGAATGGTTCATTGTTACTAGGTTTCTCATCATTGATGGTTTTAAGGTTGTTAGAAGAGCTCGATTTTGTAAGAACTTCGGACTCATCAACAAGTTCAAATGTTACTTCCTCTGCTTTATCGTCTTGTTCCAATAAATTTGATATCACTCTTTCTGCATAATCGAACTCACGCGGATTCATTTTTCTTCTAAATCTTCTATTACGAGCATTGTGCAAAGGTGCAGTTAAACCATGGATGTAATCATAGTTCTTTGTGGTTATTTCATCAATGTTGTTGCTCTCTGCCTCTGTAAGAGGTCCATTATTATAACCAGCAATAAAGCTTTTTTTGAATGCATTAATTTCATCAAGATAATCATCATAATGTTTGGTGATCAGATCTTCTGAATCTGGAGGATGAATTTTGAAGACTTCCTCTTCATGCTCTATTTGTTTTACTACTAATAGCATCTGCGATACGTCGATAGTTTTCATTAAGTTCTTCCTATCGACACTCTTATGGACTTCTGTTATAGTAGGAAGATTCACAAGAATAGCACCGAAAAGTTTTGAATTGACAAAAACAACGGCATGTCTTGCACCTTTCCATTTAATGTTCAATTCTGAATAATCCCCGGTTTCTATGCAATTTTTAATGTATTCAGCTTGAGCACGAGGTAGAACTCTCATTACAATACCTTCCTCAATTAAAGGATCATCCTCCACATCCGAAGCCTCTGAATCATAACCTTCACCTGGAACTCGTATTGGTTTTAACCTTATACGAGGTGTTTTTGTTTCTGTTTTTGGTTTGTTGTCCGTCTTCTTTAAATTTAGTTTCAATTTTAATCCATTTGCATTAGAACCACTCTGTATATCAGATGCTTGATGATTAGATATGTTTTCCTCTGACTTTTTCTTCTTTAAATTAATCTTTAATTTTGTTTTCTTAGGTGACTCTAAAGATTTGGTTTTGATACGTATCTTAGTTGGTTTTCTTTCACCAACGTCTGCTGCCTCGTCCTCATCAGGTTTCCTTAATCTTTTAATCTTAATAACTGCCATTGTTCAGTTATTGATAAAGTATATAGCTTATTCTGATTCGTTGAGTTTAATATGGAACTATTTGTAACGTTCCTCTTCTATAGTATTCAAAGGAAATTCAATATCTTTAATTGATTAGTCAAAGGTTACAAAGTTAAAGTATTTTGTGTAAAAACATAAATATATTTCAAATAACTTTTGTTTCACACACAGTGTAAACTTGAAATACTATCAATCTTTGAATCATTCATTTCCTTAACTTCTCATCTCTTTAATAACTGCAAATTAAATAAGTTATTTCAATTGTGTGTATTTTGGAATTTTTCAGTTTAAAGCTTCAAGCGACATCGAAAAATCTTAACTATGGAGAAACATTCAAACATCAGATTGCTTCAGCATTAAAAATATTTGTTATATTAAAGTTCTATTAAGTCACCATCTGATGTTTACATTATATACAAGTAAATATCTTGCTTTAAAGTTTTTTATGGTGATAAATTTGAGAGGGTGTTAAGCTAGAACATAAAATACGGTTAACGAAGTTACGAGCATCTGTTTGTCTTTGAATTTGTCAAGCTAATCGAAATATTGTTATATCCAATAGCAAAATACTAAACTAATAGAGAATTAAGTTAATTTTCCTTTTATATAATCCGCATGTCCTTAAATATTGCTACATTGAACTCACTGAAGTCCATAAAGAAGTTTTATTCTTTTCGATATATGCTAAACCCCAAAGTTCATGAGAGAATATTCGATAAATTAAATCTCGAAGATTCATATTCTGATATTAGCAATCAATTAAATATAATTGATCTTTATCCTGGTCCAGCACAGCATTCAGCGATATTTTTTAATAGATATAGACCAAAAATGCATATCCTTATGGAATCTAGACTTTCATTTAACAAATACATAAAAGAGCACTATAATAATCCAAAATTTATGCTATATAAGAAAGATCCTTATGATTGGGCATCATATACTGATTTAATTGATAAAGATAAGATAATATCGCCGATTAAACAAGATCGTACGCAATTAAACAATAGTTTGATGGTAATGGCAAATTTGACAAATGCCAAATCCGAAGCATTGATGATTCAATGGCTAAATTGTATTGGTAACGGTAATTGGTTACAACGATTTGGTTTAGTGAAAATGTTAGTATGGTTGCCTACTTCTACCTCCATAAAACTGTTAGCCTGTCCAGGTGATAAAAGTAGAACGAAATGTTCTCTTTTGACTGAAGCTCTAACAAATACAAATTTAGTGGCACTTTCAAACGCAAACGATACTAAATTATTTAATAGTAAGGTTATTAAAAGATGTAATCCGATTATCTTAAACTCTGATGATATTTTACCTGAAAGTGGACTTTCCATCTCCTTGCTAGAAATTACGCCAAAGCAAGTAGATATTAATTTTGATTACTGGGACTACGTCACAAAACACTTGATGATTTTAAGAAGCACAACAATATATGATGCAGCCGAATCATTAGGTCATGGAGCAAGAGATTACTATATTCAGAAAATCGAAGATCCAGCTTTGTTAAAGAAATGTCCTGGTGAACTGACTATTGAAGAAATGAATTACATGGTAGAATTATTTTATAAATGGCCTTATAAACCAGATATATACATGGATTTCATTGATATATTCCAGGAAAACAATGGTTAACTTAAATTAAAATAGTAAAAACAGAGAAAGACACTTGTGAATAAAAAAAAAGGCCCAACAAGCAAACCTTGATCCTTAGCATATTTTATAGATTGAATTTTAATAAATATTAGTATATCCAAAATATTAAATTATAAAACTTTTCTTCTTAGATTATGTGAATCTTAACAAATTCAAGCTGAAATATATTATTATATGTTAATGTTTTTGCGATCTTTTAATAATTGCTGAGCTTTGTATTGTGGTACCCATCCAATACCTGGAATTATCACTCTTCTTAGAGGTTTCCCACTCGTATCGAGGAGCTTTACGTTTTCTAATTCTAACTCATTCATATTGAAGTTGTTCTTTACCATGAATTGTTTTAAAACTTCGCTTTGTCTTTTCTTGGCTTCTTGAACATTAGTAATATGCTTTTTCCATTCTTCTCTACCTTCAGTTGTAGTCAAATCAAAATTTAATTGGGGATTGTTGTCTGGTCTAGGACTCTCCTTAATTTGGCGTTCTTCTTCCAATAATGCAGCACTGACTGATTTATCCTTGTGGCATTCTTTAGTTGTTGAAATGTGCTCAAAAGTTTTAGAAGCATCAGAATGCAAGGAGACTGGATCTTCAAGAATTGTATCAGATTCTTCAACAAACGAAGATGAAACGATCGGCTCTAAAATACTCTTCCCATCTTCCAAATTGGCTTCACTTTTAGAAAGTCTGGGTTCAGTTAGATACTCGACATTTTCTTTAAAATATAGGTCAACTTCGTCTTCATAATTCGGTTTTGATTTTTTATTTTGAAAGATTGTTGGCAATGACACTGTTGAAAATGAAGAAGTACTGACTTCGAGAAATTCATCTTTAGGAACCAAATTTTTTACTTTGATATTTGTTTGGTCAATATCATTTGATATTCTATCATTATCTGTGATATTAACGACTTTAAGTTTGGTTCTATTATTTCTCTCATTCATCTGTAGTTCAGTAGCGAAGTCGTCAATTTCCATAGACGATTCCAAATCAGTTGCTTCAGTTCTTAAAGAGGAAGTCTTAGGACTATCAAACAATTTCATAATGTGCTTGTCTACAAAATTAGTTACAACCTCAAATGCATCAATTCTCTTTGTAATTTCTTTAATAATTAGGAAGTTTGCAATCAAGGTAGTTATAACAAAGAATATTTTTGAGACATTCAAAATTATTTGATAGAATGGGGTTGCTTTTGGGCTGTCAATAGACGGTTTAATTAAACATAATATAAAGACATTTTTTAAATCTTCTATACTCAATTCACTCTCCTTTGATTGATCTATTAAACAACTTTTGAAGCTCACAAATTGACTATGCCTTAGGTTTTTCTGAACCTCTTCTAAAATCATTTTATAAAATAAGTGATAAGTAAGAGTTGTTGTTATTTCATTGTTTCCATTGTCAACAACATTACCAACTTTATTGTGTCTCTGAAATAGAAGCTGTTGTAAAACTAAAAAATCCAAATGACTCGAATCACTGGCCTCGGCGGCTATTTTACCTCTTAGAATCAGAATGACAGCAATTGCAATTATGATGAGGACGACCTTTTTATAATGTTTATAATACATGGAACTTGGTAAACTTTTAATATTCATTTGTTTGAATATCTTTCATAAAATTGTAAATATCTTCTATAACTCTAGGTAAATAGCTTTATTTTAAACTAAAATCGGTATAAAATTCATTTATGACATTTTTTTTAATGTTTCTCTTTTTAAATAAAACATAAATTGCAGCAATCCGATGCCATGAAAAAAAATTAATCTCAAAATGTTTTAATTAAGAAAGTGTATTTATTCTTTTTTTGTATTTAATCTTGTTTGTAATGTACATATGGTAAGAGGTATGAAATATATAAATGACTATGATAAAGCTGGAATAATGAGATATGTAAATACTCCGGTATAGCATGGAGGATTAAAACGGTAACATAAATATTTATTTTATGGAAATTATGAAATAGTTGATTTCATTATTGTTCTCCATCGATGGCCTTTGGATGACTTTCGGTATATTCAGTTGCTTTGGCCTTGACATATCCAATAGCTTTTTCATCTTGTTGTGATTCTTCAAATTGCAACCATTTGTTGAAAAAGAATTTAGCTTGTTTTCTTGTGATCTTCTTTTGTATAACACGTTCGAATAAATCTTCCACTTTTTTCTTGTCTCCAAGTTTAATTTCTTGATCAATGTATACATTCCAAATATCAATTCGTTTAGCAGCGTCTGCAAGTAAACCTTCGAACAGTGAACGGCCTCTTTCTGGGTCACCTTTAGTGTATTCTAGTTGGGCAAACTTCCTTACAACTTCGATATGATTGCGTTTTGGTAATGATTTTAATGCAGATGATAAAATATTACGAGCTTCTTTGGACTCATTTTGAGAGATCAACCATTCACCCCATTGTACCCAAATGGAAACCTTTTCTGAACCAAACTTCTTAGCAGTTGCCTTGAATAGTTCGGCAGTCTTGTCAGATTTTTCACTCATTTGGTAAATGCTTAATAACTTCGAGTGCATAGTGAATGAATCCATGTATTGGCACGCTCTCTTGAAAACATCTTCTAGTGTCTCATCAGATCCAAACGTATTTTCTAAATTTAATAATGCAATCCATATGTTCAGCTTTTCAGCTTCTTCTCTAAAATTTATTGATTTTAAAGCTCTATCAGCAATTTCTCTGGCCTTCTCAATTTCACTTAATTGCAATTGGAATGCCATGTAATTCATCCATACAACAGAGGAATTAGGGTTACCCATTATTAAACGTTCAAAGTCACCGACAGATTCAGGTGCTCTAGTATTGATATCAACGGTCTTATCCTCAATAATTTGAGCCTTTTTCTTTCTGTGTCTGGTTTTCTTGGATTCTGTGAAATCTTCTTCTTCTTCTTCAGATTCATCTTCAGATTGTGCTTGATCTAAGATGTTGGCAGTCCAGTCGAAATCGGCACTTAAACTTAAACCATCTGTGGATATGACAACCTTCTTTGATCCCACTCTCTTTGGAGTCTCAGTTTCGGATTCATTATCAGAATCATCATTATAGTTAACATCTTCCATAATTTCGTCTTCATCAGAAGATAATTGTTCAGCATCATTAATTTGAGATTTAGAGAAATGAGAAGCTTTCAAACTTAAAGACAATTGCTTCTTTTCTGGGTTTACCTTTAAAACAAATGCCTTGACTTTGTCACCGACACCGAATAACAATTCTAGATCTTCTGGGACAGATTCAGCAACTTCTGAGACATGAGCTAAACCAGAAACATTCAAGGTATCGTCCAATTTAACAAAAACACCAAAGTTTGTAACATTCTTTACTTGACCAGTAAACACATCGCCTGGTTTAATATCGTTATAACCCTTCAACTGTTTAATTTCACCGCTGATTTCTGACTCTTTTAATGTCAATAAAATTCTGGAATCATTGGCGCAACTTACCACTTTACCAACCACACTTTGATATGGCTTAAAGAAAGGCTTCCAATCTTTTAGATAGGAATCAGATAGTTTTGAAACTGGAACAAAAGCATTCAAATCTGAGCTTAAGTACACAAAAATACCTTTATCAGTTACATTTTTAATTATAGCTTTAACAATATCGTTTGGTTTCAAGTCAGTTGAAGATGATGGTAATTTAACTGCATTCTTAGAACGTAAAGACAGTTTGATTTTACCAGTTTTGGTATCGCATGATAAAACAGTTGCAGTGACATTTTTATTGATCATATCACCATATACACCTTCTAAACTCTCAGAATAATCATCCAATGCTTCAGTTATGAATGAATAAGCTTTAATGTCGTTACTTAACTTTAGTAAAACAAATTTGTTAGTAACTTTGACAATTTTAGCGTTAACAATGGAACCTACTTTAATATCATCATATGAAAGTTCTGACTTAGATGCTATTGTCACAGTTAAGCTGTTATTTTTACTATTTACTGCACTGACATGAACCTCTAGAGCAGAACCTATTGGTAATTGTTCACCATTTTCATCTAATGTTTCAGAAAAATCGAAACTGAAGAGCCTGGCATGCAAGGATGGGTTAATTGATAACCAAACCTTATCATCATCATAATTGTTTATGAAACCAAAAATTTCTTGTCCAATTTCCAAATCAGTAGCTTTTAATAAAGAGACTTTGGCGGACTTTAATTCGGATGGTTTCATGGTTAATTCTAAAATATTTTTAGGTTTTAGTTCCCCTAATTCTGCAATAAAGCTGTGATTGACGAAGTTGTGTAAACCAATTACTTTAACAGTAATAATATCATCTACTTTATAGTTGGATAATGGCTGTTTAATGTCGGCAATATCTTTATAACTGTCGTAAACTTCAGATACATGGATTCTACCAAAGAGGTTATCGGATATATTAACATTTAATTGATTCTTTTTAACGGCATTAATTTTAGCTTTTAGCACAGTTCCTAAGGTCAAATCACTAAAACTGGATATAGACTTATCCACTGGATTAGATAATGTGATTGATGGAGTCTTCTTTTCTTTATGGTCAGGTTTAATATCTCTTAACGTCAATAAAAATCGTTTGTTGTCATTATCGGACTTTAATAGGTAAGCAGTAACAGATTGGTTAAGATAGAATGTTTTAGTAATATCGATGGATTTACTCTCCACAGCATAGTTTGGTAAGACTAGACCAACAAGCTTACCATTAAATGCCACAAATACACCCTTGTTTGATGCTGCGCTAACATAACCATGTAAAGGTGTAGATTGACCCTTAGAAATAACGTCTTCATAGCTCAAAGGCAATGTACCATTTTCGGCAGCTTTAACTAATGATCTCTTTAGGGACATACTGAAAATTTGAGTCTTAGAATCCTTATCTATAATTAAACCTCTTAATTTGGAACCAATTCTTATTTTCTTCAA
Source organism: Tetrapisispora nanseiensis (assembly GCA_030568035.1). Classification (NCBI taxonomy): domain Eukaryota; kingdom Fungi; phylum Ascomycota; class Saccharomycetes; order Saccharomycetales; family Saccharomycetaceae; genus Tetrapisispora; species Tetrapisispora nanseiensis. The sequence continues at coordinate 30,868 of JAJLTH010000041.1, read as the reverse complement.
CTCATGTCTATTTTGCTCGATTCTTAAATCAGATAAATGGCCAACATTAATTACACCTTTCAATTCAGAATCTATTGTCTCAACTAAAACAGATTCTTTTGTTTTCTCAATAACTGTAACATCGACTATGGTTCTACCTGGTACGAAAGAGTTTATAATTTCTGTTTGCTCTGCAGATTTTTCAGCAGAAACTTTACAAGTTGCTATTATTCTAGTTTTTTCTTCAGAAACTTCTTTTATCTTAACAATAACAGACTGACCTAATCTTAGATGTTCTTCTGGTCTTCTAACATATGCTTCAGATATTTCTGAGTTAGGAATAAAACCCTTAAGGCTACCAAAGAAAGAAATTATAGCACCTGATGGAATGAATTTTTGAACAGATGCAATTGTTTTAGAACCAGCTTTTTGTAGGGTGGTAGCTTCCTTGTAATTACTGATTATGTCAATGTCATTATCTGCTGCATTAACTAAAGATTTTTTTAATGTAACGAAAATATGACCTTTAGAATTGACACTTAAAACTCTACCTTTGACTTTTGAAGCAATTTTAAACTTTCTCTCTGGATAAACTAATTTTGTATCAGAGATATGAAGCGGAGGAACGAAAGCAGTGAACTGACCACCAAATATTTTTAGTTGAATACCCTCTGTTGATACAGCAGTAATCTCACAACCGGTTAATATTTCCCCAATCTTCACGTCAATAGCTCTAATATACTTCTTTTCCAAAGTGTCAGGATCAATAGATAATTGGAATAAATTATCAACAGAACTAAAACCTAATACTCTGGCAGGTATATTACTAGATTCCAAGGCGGATCCAATATTTTTCTTATGCACTTGACCAGTTCTTTCACCATCTAATGATAAGTACAAATAAGTAGAATCACGAGCCTTGATGGTAGAAGAAGCAAATGTGTAACCAACAGGGAAAGCTTCTAAATTGTCAATTTCTGATAAAGTAGGATTCAAAGTTATGATGTGATCCTGCTCTGACAATAATAAAACGTTATCTCCTTCTTTATTTATTAGATTACCAATAATTCTTGCCGGGGTGTTTTTACCAACAACAAACTTTTCCTTTAATGTCTCTTCAGTATATGTATTCAACTGAACATTTGTGATATAACCATTGATGGAACCAAAAGCTTTACCGTATATACCTGATGGGCCTACTTTTTCACATAAAAAGTCCACTAACTGACCAGGGACAACACAATCTATAGATGATATTTTTGTTACTTTATTTTTCCTTGTGAATACTTGATTGATGGTCACAGTTCTGTCAGACTTTGAGGATACATTCCCTAAGAAAACATGACCTGGCTTCATAATATTGAAGTCTTTACAATCTTTCTTGGAAATAAACCCTGTGACATTTGCAATACCTAAATCTAGGATAGCACCGTGATCTTCTATACTTCTGACGGAACATTGTACAGTGGAAAATTTATTTAGATCATCGACGGAGAAATCATTGACGACAGAAGGTTCGATACTTAATTCTAATCTACGCTTCTTCTTTTTATTTGATTCTAATGCTGTATTTTCGGTAACTGAACATCTTAACCATTCACCTAATTTGAAAAGATTTTTTAAATTTGGTCTTTCTGTGGTTTCTTTTTTAACAGCTTCATCATCAGATGATTCATATTCGGAGTCTGAATCTGATTCATCGCTCGAATCAGCCATCTCATCGTCAATCTTTGTTAAAATATCAGTAATTTGTTCTGATATACTTGTTAATGGAACATAACCGTTTAAAGAGTCTGTAAATGAAACGCATAAATCGTTATCAGTAATAGAACTGACTTGACCCAATAATAGTGAGCCAACTTTTAAATTTTTGAAATTTACATGTTGAATAATGTTAAATTCTTCTTCATCGTCTTCTTCAACTAAAAATGTTTCTTCCTTAGATTTAGATTTCTTAGATTTCTTATTACTCTTAGCAGATTTTGTTGGATGTTCTCTTTTCTTCTTATCGTTACCAAACAATACATCATTGGCAGCTTCATTTGCAACTTGTTTTAATTCTAATGGAGTCAAAGCAGAAGCACCGCCTCTTGGAAATGATATTTCATCCCCTCCAGAAACTAAAGAAGACTTATCTGGCTGTTGGGTAGCATCCTCCCTTGAAAGCGGAAAATCTTCTTTCACTTGTCCTTTCCTCGATGACATATCGCTGAATATACAAATATAAAATAAGTGTACTCTTTTAAGACAGAATTCCTTAAGGTCGCAGGTTCTCCTTATTCTTCAGCTCAAACCGTTAGTCCTAAATAAGGCAAAACAGAAAGTATATTAAATGAGTAATCCAGAAATACTATAATTGTTGTGAGCAGTGGTAAGAATTAGTCAATTGTTAAAATTCTATAAAGAATCTTTAGATATATTGATCATCTCATCTCATCTCATCTCATCTCATCTCTAAAATTTTTCAAATCAAGAAAAATTTTTTGTCACACTCAACGGCATACTTAAGGGTTTCGTACTTAAGAGTCCTATACTTAACGGAAAGGACACAATAAACAGGAGAAACTACCATGGAAGGTTAGAAGTGTTGGATAGCAGCTTTAAGTTTACTAAGTTCGTAAGACAATAGAATTACATCTTATACATTCACTCATTAACTTTATCACCCATTCGTGTAAATTTGTTCCCGATCTGTCAAGCCTAATATCTGCAAAAACAATGTGTCAGAGATAATGCTAAATTACAAACTGCTAAATTACAAACTGCTAAATAAAATAAAGTCCATGGTAACTACTTTAAGATGCATTTGAGTTATATATTAACCGTTTTTATTTTCCTTATTTACATTTTATCTATGTATTACTTTCGTATTACTTCCCTTTCTTTCTCTTCTTCTTTATTCATCATTCCTTATTCCTGAATAATGAAAGAAACTATGACAGGTATAATAACCCCTGCAACAGTATATAGAGCTTCGTCATGAGGTAATTTTGATTCTTCTTGTTCTTCATCCATATTTAACTCGATATCATTAGATTGTATGTATTCTAAATTTGGTGTACTATTTTTATTCTGGTTAGTTGGGGTAGTTGCATCCAAATCTAACTCAAACGAACCAACCTGTGATGGTTCTAATGGCGATTCGTATCCACCACTGTGACCATGATCATGATCTTTTTCGGTGAAGGCAGTAAAAGATGCATACAATAAACTACCACCACTCATCAAAAGTAAGCTGCCTCCGATCCATTCCATAGAGTCAGATGCCTTCAAGTTCAAGATGGATACCACAACGTATCCTAATGGGGTGGACAAAGCAAAGGCAAATAAATTTGAAAGAACTTGCCATTCTGGCAACCTTTGCTTCGAGATCATTAAACTAGTCAATGATAAGACAGCTGGTATTTTGTGGACAACAATAGCAATTAGAACAACTATCAATAACTGTTCATTGCTTGACGTAGTTCCTAAGGCAATACCATCGGAAATACCGTGTATGAAAAGAGCGAAAACCACGTTATTCTTTAAGATTGAAATTACGGCAACTTTAGGGTTCTTCAACAAATCTTTAATACCATTGATGACTACGCTTTCATCCTCATCGAAGAATGTGAATTTGGAAGAATTTTTCATCAACCAAGCAACAGCTCTGTCTAGTAAATAAACAACTAAGAACCCTATTAACAAATTTAATCCTACATTACCATCATGCTCGACACAAGCCTTTACACCTTCTGGGATAACTAACATAAAAGAAGTACCGATCAACATCCCAACACCAAATTGGGATAATATGGCAATCTTTTGATCACTTTTCCCTTGTTCTAAATTCTTATTTACATAGTATAATGGAATTACACCTACTGCAAAAGTGGCCACGAGTAATGCAAATGCCAGCAGAAAAACGACGGTTAATCCAACAGCCATATTTGTATAAAAACTTCTTTAATTTCCTGAGATTATTACTTATAGAGTAATGACAAAGATCTCAAAATGGCTTTACCAGTTCAAAAAAAAAAACACTATAGGTAGAACTAGGCTCTTTTAATATTATCAATCTCGTGTAGAATAGCAAAAGGCTTACAGTTCCTAGATAGAAACAAGATTTGACTGTTCAAGATGCAAAAGTAAACTAAATAAATTTCTTTTAAACCAAACAAAGTCTTCAAAGTGTATGTCTTATAATATCTTACTGTGTTCGAATTCATCAACTTCGTGATAAATTTCTCGAATTCGAAATTCACGAAACTTATAAGCCGTTCGAAATTGGTTGAAATTTCAAATTCGAGATGAGCTGTTTTATTCGAAACGTTCACTTTTACAATCTTTAAGTAAACATTCTTAAAGTGAACTTAATATGACTAAGTTATTTTTAATTAATTGCACCCTGTTTTCAAGTTGGTTTGTTTTAACTAAGTAGTTTGTGTAAATGGGGTGGTAAAGTGGTAAACGATCTTCAGATAAACGTTTCTGTTTATTTTGTGTGTTCATCTATGTCTGTTATTTGAATTAGACATTAATTGATTCTGATATATTAATTATCAGTTGTTTTACTAAAGTTGTCCAAAAAGAACTCGTGATTGGAGAAGATTACTCAACTGTATTTGAGGTGTGGTTATATCGAATGCATCACAGGATATGAGTAATGATATATCAGTAGTTGAAAAAGCTTTGGACTTAGGGACAACCTACTTTAAAGGTGGGAATTACATCAAGGCTAAGGATCTGTTTGTGAAAGCTATAAAAGTAGCTTACAGTTATGATAAAAGTAAACTTAAAAAACTAAGGTTAGAATCAAATTTACCGGAAGTCTGTTTACATGATTCTAAAAAAGTTTATCATCCACGATTGTTGAAATTATATGATAACCTAAGTGCAACCTATGATAAACTTCAAAATCTTGATAAAGCTAGCGAATGTGCCAAGAAAATGATTGATGTCGACCCTTATAATTTAAAGGGGTATATTAGACTTGGGAAAGTCTTTCAAAAGCAGGAAAAGGATAAATTAGCTTACAAAGTGTACAAAAATGGCCTTCGACAAATTCAATCTGCTCATGATAAATATCAAATTTACATTCCTACAAATCTTGTGGAACTAATCAATCGTCAAAAAGAAATGGTTAAGTCTAGATTAGTTGCTGCAGGTCAAATAATTAATCGAGAGACTAAAAATGAAAGCTCAAGTTGCGACAATATTGGTACGGGTGATAGAAGATTCAAAAGAATAATAATTGACCCAATACAAGAAGAGATGAAAAAACGTAGATTAACAGAAGAAGTGAGCGATCTAATAATAATACCAGATAATGAGCCACATGTTGATCCTAACGAACTAGGGCATAACAAAAGTATTGATTTCATAGATAAATTACCTATTGAGTTGCTTCCTCGTATCTTTTTAAACTTCCAAACCAAAGAAACAATAAAATTAACTCTTGTGTCCAAAATTTGGAATAAGAAAATTAAAATGTTAGGGAACATTTTTAAGAGTTACGACTTGAATAACATCACATATCGACAAGCACTAGCATTTATTAGATTTTATGAACAGGTCAATAAAGCTAGAATTGATGTTAATAATAATAAGATTATCAATGATAGATCAGTTGAGATAATTAAATTCTCATCCAAGCTGCGATCTGATGAGTCAAAGATATTAAAAATTTTGTTAAAATATATACTAAATTCAACCGAGCAAATAATTTTAACAATTCCGAACACATTAATATCATCAGTATCTGCTTATGCATTTAATATTCGGAATGTACATCTTAAAGAATTATCAATTATGGTTACTCTTAAGTTGGATAAACCATATGAACTAGATCTTATTGAAAGCTTTCCCAACTTAAAAAAATTAGAACTCATTATTCCAAATGTCGTGACTCCGATTGACAATTCGGATTATGGTGTTTACAATTTAAACGAAGCAATGATCAACCCGAGCTGTATCGGAAGTTTAGAGTCTTTAAAACTTATTTGTGATAGCAGTAGGGTGAAAGCCCTGCCTTTATTTTCGATATTACAATATTCTTCTATGACCAATATACGTAACGTTTGCATTACTGGTGTTGAATTTGATGTTAATTCTGATAACCAATTTAACTGGTTAAATAAATTTAATTTTTTACAAGAAATTTGGTTAGAAAACAATAGAAATGCTAGTTTGGATTCTTTTTTGAAAACATTTTGTAGGAATAAGATTTCAAGAAATATTCAAAAGTTGACCTTTAGAGAGAATAAACTCGGGAGAAAGACTGAGCTATCCAATATTAACGATAATTTTGAGTACAATTTTCAAAATTTAACACATCTAGATTTAATGAGTTCATCTATTTGTGGTAGAGCTATCTTAAATATTACCTCGGCAGTCAAAAATGCTTCTGTTGTCTCGATAAATATTGGAGATTGTCCTTATATTAAATTTTCCATGAATGTCGGCAATCAAGATACTACATTTTTATCAATTCCGTATCTATTATCTTTGGTTCCAAACTTGAAGGAATTGTATATTCCCCAAATGGGCTCTCTAGATAGCTCTGCAATGACATTATTAACTGAATCGACATCTAACTTCAAAAATTTGGAACTCTGTGACATGTCATTTAATCCATCATTAACAGGAGCTTCTGTTTATGAATTTCTCCAACGACTTAAAACGACTAGGGGTAAACCTCTTTCAACATTGATAATAAATGGATGTGCAGAAGTGTCCCATGTAACCTCATTAGCTTTAAAACCCAAGAAATTAGTAGTGAATTTAGAATGCATATATGAGAGACCAGCTTGGAAACAATTTGGTGTGAATTCCTACAGATTTAAATCATAGCCAAGTTAAAGAGAAAATAGTGTTATGACACGTAAAAATTTATAGACAATTAATTTAGATACGCTATAGAAATTAATATAAAACAAATTTAATTAAAGCTTAATTTCTCAATATTTTTAGTAATATCCAACTTTTTTTGAGAAACATCTCTGTATGACTATACCTTTCTTTCTGGGCCAATGTCCAAAGAATCCCTAGAAGTTGAATTGACAATTTTTATCGCTATTAATTGGTGTAGATTCTTTCTGAATTTATGTTGTTTCATTTGTTGGTGTACCTGTCTCTATCACAGCAGCGTCATAACCAATTGAGCTTATCTGGGAGACAGAATCATCATTATCAGATGCAGTATAAAACATTCCATTTTTGTTTATATCTTTAGGATTATGTCCGGTTAATTGTTTATTCACTTCTTTCCTAAATCTTGGAGAAACGGTATTAGAAATTTGACTCACTAACCCATTCTTCTTAGATAATCGATTCGAAAGTTTGTCCTTCCTGTTAGAAAAGGTGATTGGACTAACCAAAGAAGGTTTGCTGGGGCTCATCTCATTTTGATGCAGTATTGACTTCGAGTTCTTCTTTGCACTTCCTTTTTCGAAAGAATCTCTATGTAATATCAAAGGTTTATGCGAGCTGAGAGGAGAATTTGATGAATTAATATTTGATGCTGAATGCATTAACGTAAAAGACTTTGAATGAATTTTAGGTCTTGGAAAAGGAAGTGTATCTGATTTTCTTCTACTAATTGTAATGCTTGAACTATGGGATAAATCCCTGGAGGTTAACTTTGTCGTGGTAAACCTTCTGCTTAAACTTAAATCTTCTGGTAATAATAATAAGGAGTTTGTCGACTCAGTCTCTAGTAAATTATCATCAAGCACTTTAGCAGAAGACTCATTTTCAAATTTATCAATCTGTGATGGCACAAGTCCCACAGGTACCTCCGAGAACTGGAGCGGGTTTTTAATTGCTGATGTGGTTAAAATCTTCCCCTTCAAGTAACTAATACCCTTTTCTAAGGCAAACTCTTGTCCACAGTGGTTTTGTATAATTGAAATTTTTGGCCATGTAGCTCTTGCACCATTTACTGTTTCCCTTAAAATAAATTCTCTTGAAGGGTTTGCTAATAGTTCATTGATTCTGAAAAGTGTATCAATATTTGGTAATATAGTGATATCTCCAGAATATTCTTGAGATAATACAGATCTTAATTTAGTTAATAGATTCTTCGCCATACCAATTTCGCAACCTATTTCTAAATAATGAATTAATTCTTCTGTCATAAAATAATAAAGTGTTCCTAATTTCTGTTTAAATTTAGCACTGATTTCATCTTGAATATTTCCACCAACACAAGATAGAGACATTTTTAACAATGGAAAAACATGGATATTGACTTGGCATGCTATAATATGATCTACATTAAACATTTCAGATAATCTTGAAATTGGAAGATCATTGTCTACCGATCCATCGACATATTTTATAGAGCTACTATTCCATTCTCTCTTCGCTCCAGTTTTTGGATCCTTTTCATATAATTGACTTGAAGGGAAAATACCAGGAAGTGAACAAGAAGCACAGACTGCTGACCAAATCATGACATTTGGAGCAGTTAGATTGTTTAATAGCCTTGGCTGTTCAAATAAAGAAGCTGGGGATACGGTAATGTTCAATATTTTCCCTGTCCTGTTGTACGCTTCTCTGAATGTTAAATCACCCAAAAATTCTTTCATTGTATTGATTAGATGCTGGTTACTAAACCAAGTACCATTTTTAAAAAATCTTGATATTTTTATTAATAAATTTTCACTCTCAGTTTTTAAACTATCATCTTTAAAAATATTGAAATCTGTTTTTAAGATCCTTTCAAATAAGTTTGGAATTTCTTCTTTATTATAGACAGATAAGATACTAGCAACAATAGCGCCTGCACTACTACCACTAATTACCCTTGGTAATAAATCCAATTCGGATAAAGTTGATAACACACCAATATGGAATAAACCGAAAGTACCTCCACCACTTAACACCAATGCTGTCCTTCCTATATTTCTTCTTGTTTGTTGTAACATACCTAGTAAATATACATCGTCCAAGTCTGAGCTATTTATTAGGGCTTCTAAAGCTAGTTTTGATTCTTCTTCATACTCATCAATCAGTTTCTTTGTTCCAATGTGTGCGTACCTATATAGGTTGACATTTCCCATGCTACCTAGATCTCTTACCCAATTCGTTCTAATTATGTAGACTAATTGTGAATAATCCTCATTTAATCTTGCTGTTCTCATTTGTTCTATCAAATTTTGGATGAGTTTGTAATCGTAAAGATTCGATTCCATTTCGTCCTTCCAGGACTCCTTGTTTGTTAACTTATCTAATTCTAATGATGACTTTTTCCATTCATCATAAGACATAGCATGAAGCTTCTCTGACAAAAGTTTTTGTATTAGGAAATCTTTCTCATAATCTCCAATAAACACAGAATAGCATAAGGATCTAAACTTGTATATATAATTGTTAACTTTGTCGACACTATGAGATATCGTTTGCTTCACATCTGAAATCAGTTTATACCGTACAACATCGTTGCTAACTTTATTCTGTACCTCGGAGCTGTTGTTTATCAATGTAGATTCACCTTCGTTGCACTTTAAACAGTTCCCCTTCTCACTGTCGCTAACGTCTTCGGTTTCAAATTGATGACCTAATATATTCTCATAGTACTTTTCGATGAGCTTCTGTGTAATCGGGTACTCGTATCGAAGAGCGGCTAATGATATCAAAGTCATTGCAATATGATTTGAAATAAAATAAACGGGATAAACAAAATAAAAGACAAATTAGCCTTCCGATATTTATTCTTGAACTCCTTTTTTTATTGATTGATCTCTAGCAAATGAACTTCTTTCCTAGTATATATGGGATAGATTAATATACTCTGTAACAATTAGTTACCAATATAGTTCTAGCAATAACAGTTTATAACTTAAATAACGATAGTCTATTTATCTACAAATAATGAGAAATTATTTTAATAGTAACTTTGGTTTTTAATTATAATTACAGAAATAATTAAAAATGCTTTTCTATATATGTGGTACTAAATGGTTTTCATCTTAAAATTCATTAATTCCGAAATTCGCTGAACTAATTTTTTTGCGTTTCGCCTTAAAAATTTACGTACAATTTTGGTGATGATATGTTGATAATTTAAGGGACCACAATACAAAACTGATGTAAAAATTTACAAGTTACGAAATGGTTTTTCGTTAACTGTATTTATAAAAGGAAGATGAATGGTATGGTATACATTCTTGAGATTAGATATGAGATTATATATAACTATTATAATAAATGCAATGGTGGAGGTGAACTTCTGTGAAGAACAGTTATGAGAGATTCTCATTTGTGCTTCTTCATCTCTAGAGTCCCCAAAAGTTCAACATTAATTGATGTATTGATGATAAACTAGTTATTTCTTTCATATTTTGAGCACAAAATTATTTACGTATATAATCAAATGCATAGTATACAAGTATGTGTATCTGTCCAAGATATAATCACAACACAGCATATAGGTTTCATATGTTAGCAATGCTCATCGTCTTCGAATTGTTTTATGGAACGCTTGCCGCCACGGACAGAAGAATTTAAAGATTTTTCCTAAAATGGAAGTCTTTAATTTAGAAAGTTCGTTGTTTCCATAGTGAGGATAACAGACAGTAAGTATTTAACTATACTAACTGGAAATAACTGAAGGAGTATATTGTATGTCACAAATCTCTATCCCTTTCTCATTGTGCTCAGTGTCTACCGCTTAAAATCAAAAAATCGAGTGCTATTGCACTAACAACGTCTAGCTAAAAGGCTGTGGTGAATGTTAGCGCCTACTAACGATGGGGGCGGGGGAGATCAAAATTATTATTATTAGTAATTTTATTACTAGGAAATATCAAAGTACGAAATCTCACGAATGAACTTTTAAGGTTGACTATAGTCATCTTGAATTCGAACTAATTGAACTGTTAGTGCCGATTTTATGTAATTAAATATGTCCCTTCAGTGGATGTAGAGTTTCATGGTATATTATTTTTCAGAGCATTAGGTAAGTCGCCAAAAAGTCATAATTTGAAAGAAGAGCTGCTCAAGTTACTTTAAAGAGCAGGCTTCAGTTATGATTAGGTATAGAGGTAGTCAGCTCCTCAATGGATCATTTGGGTTAGTGGGTATTAATCATGGTGGTACTTATATTAAAAAATCCATATATTATTATTCTGTGAGTTCGTCAACACCGAAGAAGACAGACTCAGGTAGTTTGATTTACTCCGAGGATAGTAAAGAGAAGTCGTTCATAAAATTGATAGGCCCTGATTCACCTCGATTTTTAAATGGTTTGCTTACATCAAAGATGTTGCCAACTTATGTCAAGAAAAACTTAACCACAATTAACCCAGATGAATACCCTCATAACGCAACTGCTACTAATAAAATAGAGCCGTTTGATGAGAAGAATAGCAATTGGGGTATATATAATGACGTAGGTTTTTATGGACCCTATTTATCTCGCGGAGGTCAATATAGTTCAATATTGAATAGCAAAGGTAAAATAATATCTGATCTCATTGTGTATCCATTACCCATACTGATTAAGGAAGATATTGATAAATACAAGAAATTCATGAAACATCCAGCATATTTATTAGAAGTAGACATTAATTTGGCTGAGAAAGTATTACACATATTTGATACACACAAGCTGCAGAGCAGAATTAAATACAAGCAACTCCCCAACGGGGTATATAAAAGATGGAATATCATGATTTCTTTACCAAACGTCCCTCAAGATTTATTAAATCCATGGATACAAAATCTGCATTTGCCTCAATCGATGAGCACTTCAGCCAAATTAGCAAATGCTAGTATTGAAAATATTCTGACAAACCTGTTTACTTTTAACACCCACACGGATAGTAAACAAAGTACAGAGGCTCTCGATTTCTTCTATAAAAATATCAAAGGTATTTACTTAGATAACAGATTCAATAGATTAATGGAAAATGATAGTTCTGCACCACAATTAATAGAAATAGTGACCTCAAAAGATATTACAGATATAGCACAATTTTTTAACAGAGATATGTTTCCCTTTCAATTTGTTACAGAAAAAGTTGATCCACAGTATTTTAAAGATTATAAAATTAATCATGGCATCTTGAATGCTATTGGAGATATTCAGTCCGGGACAATATGGCCATTGGAGCTTAATTTCGATTATTATCCAAATTCTGTTAGCGACGATAAAGGATGTTACCTGGGTCAAGAGATTATTCATAGACTTTTTTCTACTGGGACTCTTCGAAAAAGAATGATACCTGTTACAATAGAAGACTTCCATCAACTCGAAAGCTGTGGGAATATGGATTACAAAGATATAACAGTTAAAATTAGTGGTGTTTCCAATTCTGAATCTGAAAAAGAAATATACAACCCTTTCAAACCTGTGAAACCTAAAAATGGGGAAAGTCAACAAAAAGTTGCAGGAACATTGATTTTTTCCAACAAAGAAAACGGATTAGCCTTAATTAAAACAGAATATCTAGATAAATTATTTGATCCAACAAAGAAATCCGATTATGAATTGTTTATCACATTAGAGTCCGAGTCCCCTGAGAAACAATCAGAGGTTATCAAATTAATTCCTCGAGAACCCTTCTGGTTTCAAAAATCATAGATTGACAAACTCAAAAGGTAGTTAATGGATGATCTCGTTGTTCTACATTGAAACCCAAGCATATAAATTGAAATAAATATACATTCTTAAAACTTATCACATGTAAATATATACAAGACCATATATAAATATGTTCTCATTTTAATGAGTTACTATATTCGTTTTATGCATATTCAAGTCATCGCTCCCTTAGCATGAGAGAATCGACTAACTTTTAGTATTTCCATGACTGCTAGTTCCACCCATACATCCCAGAACTTTTTCTAAACGGCATCCAACCAAAGGCGCTTTTGAAATAAAAAAATAAAAAAAAAAAACAGATGCCCCTCGCGCGTGGCCAATTAATCACCACAAGCGGCACTCCGCCTTACGTGCTGAGAAGTCTCGCAATGTGTAGAGAGAGACTCAGCGAAACGTTCTTCCTTCTGAGAGCGGAGGAGCCTCCCTAGACAAAAAAGCCCGGCTCTGTCTATTTATTTGATTTTCTTTCTAACGTCAAAATGGTTCTTCCTGTGACAATTTCATTTTCAGCCTACAAGAAGTAAAATACATTGGGAAAGAAAGAAAGAAAGAGGGCCTCTAAGATACTTTTTGTTCAATGAATTGAAATTTTTTGGAAATTTTTATCTCATCGCCAAAATGTCATCCACTTGTTCACAGTAACATTACCGTACATATGCAGGTTACGCAACAAAGAAGGTCATCTCATCACTGAAATTTCATGCTCACTCACTAAGGAATATCGAATTCTCTTATTAAGTGTCTTCTAAATTTTTCAGTAAAAGAAAGAGTGAGGGAACCACCACAAAGCCTTTAGCTGCTCTCTGGACTGACCTCAGTGCAATCAATTCATTATTCTTCTTGATGTCAAATTAAAGTATACTAACTTGGTGCACTTCTGGATACTATAGAGTTAAAGATCTTGGGCTCTCTGAAAGTATGTACTATAGGTTGGGTTTTTTTTTTGCCTTATGGTTAACCATTGGTAAAATTATATGATTTGGTGTTTTCAGATTGAATTTTGTGAAAAATCAAAATTAATTCTATTAACCTTGGTCAATTAATGAATGTCTCGTAATATTCTAATTCACTAGAGGCTTTCTCTTATTGTATGTTAGCTTTTCATGGTATAGTCTTTCAATTTCTTTGTGAAATTTGGTATAATAAAAGATACTTGTTAGATATTTAGATATAAATTATATATAAGAGCTTTATTAGTTTTATTGAGATTACCTTTGATTAAGTTTTTGTTGTAAGTACACCATAGAACCAAGGACGGATAACCACTAGTCGAAGATGTCTGATACCGAAGCCCCAGTTGAAGCTGTCGAAGAATTCGAAGTTGTTGAAGAATTCACTCCAGTTGAATTAGCCACTGCTATTCCAGAAGAAATCCAAAGAGCTCAATACGAAGTTAAGTTATTTAACAAATGGTCTTTCGAAGATGTTGAAGTTAAAGATGCTTCTTTAGTTGACTACATCCAAGTCAGAAACCCAGTCTATGTCGGTCACACCGCTGGTAGATACGCCAACAAGAGATTCAGAAAGGCTCAATGTCCAATCATTGAAAGATTAACCAACTCCTTAATGATGAACGGTAGAAACAACGGTAAGAAATTAAAGGCTGTCAGAATCATCAAGCACACCTTAGATATCATCAGCGTTTTATCTGAACAAAACCCATTACAAGTTGTTGTTGATGCTATTGCTAACTCTGGTCCAAGAGAAGACACTACCAGAGTTGGTGGTGGTGGTGCTGCCAGAAGACAAGCCGTCGATGTCTCTCCATTAAGAAGAGTCAACCAAGCTATTGCTTTATTAACCATTGGTGCCAGAGAAGCTTCTTTCAGAAACATCAAGACCATTGCTGAAACTTTAGCTGAAGAATTAATCAACGCTGCTAAGGGTTCCTCTACTTCTTACGCTATCAAGAAGAAGGATGAATTAGAACGTGTTGCCAAGTCTAACCGTTAAACATTGTATTATGTATTTATCCAATTCATATTTGTTTATTATTTGTACACTTTTAGAATGTTTACATATTAAAAAAATCATTATAATATAAATAATTATTATTAAAGTCAGATCTTATATAACTTCGTTATCTTGCTTAAAAGTAAAAGAAATGAAAAGATCTTTTGTTCATATATAAAACAAATAGAGCTAATATAATGTAAAGCGGATAAGAAACTGTCACAGCACTCTATATGACCTGCGATTGCACTATAAGAAACGAGAGTTTTAACAAACAACTAAGTCACTTGGACTAATTTGCTTAAAATGTATTCGAGTCGAATAAGGGGCATAATTATAAAAGTATGCAGATGACGTTTCTTAAACTATGTTATATATGCTATTTAAATATGTACAAAATTAAAATAAAAAAAGAGGAACAAACATTGCAGCCATATTGATATTATGAATGCATTTGTATAATCATTTTTTTATCGATGTGTAGAAAAAGGCAGGCTAAGATTAAATCAGCTAGAATAACCAAAGAACCTCCGATGACATAACAAACCCATAAATACCCTTTGTTTGCGATAATACCAGTAAAAACAGGGCCGATACAACGAGCTACTGTTTTACCTATGTTAACAATACCCATGACCCTGGTCAAATCACTTGGCTTAATGATATTAGCCAATAATATTTGTCTTGGGGCCACATCCATTGCTGAGGTTAAAAAGTGTAAGTTCAAAACCACGATTGATAAAGGTAAATAGCTTTCACAGAATGGGATTAGAATACTAAAGATACCAGCAGGAATTTGAGCTGATAAAATTGCTCTAACTGGGCCCAGTTTTCTAGCAATTACTGATGAAGGTAAAGCTGATGATGCCATTGTAATTTGGCAAACAAAAAATAAGGTACCTAATGTAAATGGACTCAATAAAAATGTTTTAGCGTAGTAAAATACCATCCAACTATCTGTCATAAAACCTGCACCCAAGGAATCTATCATAAAGATTGTCAGTAATCTGTACAATATAGATAAGGTTTCTGGGGAAAAAGATTTAATTCTTTCCTCTTCATGGTGAGCTTCCTCTATCAATGGGGCCATCTCATCGTTAAGTAAAGCATCGGCCGAAGACAATTCAGTATGATAGTGACCAGTCGATTCTGTCTTATCAGATAGCAGAAGCATTATAATCACTTTGATTAATGCAAAGAAACAATACAGCATGAACACAGCTTTATAAGCTTGTAGATTTGTTTCCACTAATTTAAAACTCCTTAAGATATGCATGAAGGTACCACTTAGCAAAGCACCTAGTGCACTACCGATTGCACCAACCAAAGCGTGAATTCCATAAATTTCCGGTCTATTGTTAACAGAGGTCAAATGAGCAATCATTGATTCTTCAATCGATTTAAATGGCCCAACTTCATTACTTGAAGGTGAGATAACCCCAATAATGGCAAATAGCAATAACAAGTGAAAATTTTCACTATAACTGAATACCACCCCACTTAAAAACATCATTATAGAGCCAAAGATCAAGACCTTACGTCTCCCCCAGGAGTCTGCATACCAAGTTAAGATATAAGAACAAAAGACGTCACCAACTAAAGTTAGAGACATAAACAAACCAATAGTATCCTGGTTCATATGAATAGCATCCAAGAACAATGTCAAAACTTGGTTTGTCATACCGTATGCTAATAGCCTGAAAAATACAGAGGCCCATAGCAACTTAATATCTAAAGATGATTCAACGAACTCTTTAGCTATCCTCATTGTTGTAATCAAATTTTATTAAATGATGTATCAGTCTCAATATCAATCCACTGTGTTGGTCTTAAAAAGAACGGTTTTCACTTTGTTTTACTTTTCTTTACAATATAATTCATTCAAAAAAAAAAAAAAATACCTAGATGATAAAAGAACAAACAGTCTTGCAATAATTCAAACAACTGGAAAAAAAAGGCTTGCTTTATATACAAATTACTCAAACGGTGACAAAAAAAATTATTCTCTTCCTTTAAATCTCGAACGTAACTTGAAAATAATTTAGCGATGTCGATCACGTGATGGAATATTGTTAAATTGAAAACCATCTAATCAAGACTCTTAATAATAATCATGTATATGAATTATTTGAATCATTAGTACAATTTATGAGATTAATGTTTTATTAAGGTATCTGTTTTTATTATCTTGTAGTGAATGTGTAAGTGAATATCTGTATTCATGTTTTTTTAAGTCTTGGATTTAATGCACTGTTTTGGTTAAAAATTGACGCCGAGTACAAGAATTTCGCTGACTATCCAATCCCAGAACTAGTTCCAATATGAATAATAATATTGAGACACAGAGTGATGCTGTGAGTGGTTTCCATGTTAATAATGATGGAATGTCCAGGGACTCACTGGGTAAAAAGAAGAAGTTTGCATGTGTAGAGTGCAGACAACAAAAATCAAAATGTGATGCAGTCGATAAAGCTCCGGGACCTTGTACCAAATGTACCAAGAAAGGTGTATCTTGTATTTTGAAGAAGGATTATAGAAGGACTTATAAGAGAGCAAGGAACCAATTTATTGAACAACGATTTAAGGAACTGACTGATACTTTAACTACATTGAGTTCAACTGAGATCATATCTAAGATCAAAGAAGAACAAATGGAATTATTAGATAATAAGAATTTCACAAAAGACGGAATAGAAAAATTGAAACAAAATGATAACAATAGTAAATCTGGTGAAAGTCTCTTATCAACTTTACAAAATACTATTGCCAGAGTAAAAACTATTGACACACCACAACATCATTTGAAAACAGAAAATCTAAATAGTAATCTTAAGTTTCCAAAGATGACTGATCATCAACTTCGGTCACCTAATAGGTATTTAAATGAAATTTGCGTAGATAATGCACTAATTGCAGAATTATTCCAAGAATATGCCACCAAATACCATCCATTTTTACCAATAGTTAATCTTTCCTTTGGTGCAGACAAACTTTATAAATTATCGCCGTGTTTGTTTTGGGTTATAATATTAACTGGTCTACGACGTAGGCCAAATCTATCAGAACTAATGTCTAAATTATCCTCTTCAGTTAAAGCAATTTTAGCAGAAATCACGATATCTCCGATAATAAAATATTCACCGAAGGAGGAAGATGAACCAGTCTTGAATGAGGCCAATGTTTACTCAGTACAAGCATTTTTGATTTATTCTTTCTGGCCTCCATTAACCTCGTCTCTAAGTGCAGATACTTCGTGGAATACAATAGGAACAAGTATGTTTCAGGCGATCAGAGTTGGGTTAAATAGTGCAGCATTTTCAAAAGAGTATTATTCTCACTCTGAACTTACGACTGAGAAATTAAAGACGTGGGTATCGTGCAATATTGTATCGCAACTAATAGCGTCAACATTTGGATTTCCAGCTTATGTTTCCTTTGATTATTCAGTTATAAATTTGACTAGAGATTCAAAATTGAATAGCTTTCCATTCGAGATAAACCAAATGGCGCAAATGGCATATTTTGAATATCAAATTTTCAATACAATTAATGCTAATCCAGCAGCTGCAGACGCGATAATTGGTTTATCAGAGAAACAACCTTTATTAAACATCCTTTCACAGCAGTTAAGTCAATTGGAATTGAAACTTGAAGAAGATAATATAGATGATATTAGAAAATTCTTCCTTTATGTATCAAAGGTGCATTTATTAACTTATTTTTTTACAGACTGTACTAATAACAATACAGAAATGGAAAGCTATAAGTTTGCACTTATTGAAAACTCAATTAATTTTGAAACTAAAAGAGGGTTGGTGAAATGTTACAACGCTGCTATTGATTTATTGAAGCATGCTAATAAAATGTGGGAAATGGATCCAATGGTAGTTAAATATTTTCCTGGTATCTTTGTATTGAATATATGGCAAGCAGCTTGTATTATTACTAAACTTGTACATTCATCACTATCATCTATTCTGAATGTGTCTGAAGGGAAGGATGTATATCAAAAAGCTGTTATGATGACTTATAATGCTTCAGTACAAAAATATGACATGGCATATAGGTCATCAGGTATTATGAGAAGTATTTGGAGTTTATATGCTAACATGTATGAGAGTTGGAAAACAGATATGGAGAAAAGTCCTGAATTTCATGAGTTTAATCTTGGCTTAGTAGTAAAATCAAGAATGTCTGTTAGTGTTTTCTTTGACTGTCTCTATGTTTTAAAACAAAAATCAGGAATGGCTAAATTGGAAAGGGAAATGGAAGGTAAAAAAGAGTATGATATTGAGGATGAGGAGGATGAAGAAATGGGATCTAAGAAGAAGGGGATTAAAATACCTGCTGTACAAGAAAAGTCGTCTATTAAGTCCCAAATATTGGGACTTAAAAATCCAGAAATTAAAGCAAGAACAATTATTAAAACTATTCCACTAGATCCTCATCCAATCAATGCCTCTAGCGTACCCACTAGTGTGAATTCTGGAACAACCCCAAATAGTCACTCTTCTGATTTAAGTGTTTATTCAAACCATACTAATGTAGTGTCAATGGAAAGTGACCCAGATCTTAAGCACAATAAACGAGCTGTTACCACATCTCCATATATAAAAGATAATTATCTTAAAAGGAGTAAAAGTACAGATAATGGTAATAATTATCCCAACTCTATTACGTCAGCTACCTCGGGTCCTGCAGTTATTAACGATTTTATAGCATATGAACGCCTCCCTGCACAATCACACGTTGATATAAATGATAATACAGCGAATAACAATTCTCAAAATGAAGGTAATAACCAATTATTGAATCAAAGCTTAACTTCAATGATAAAAGAATCTCCAAATTTTGTGATGGGAAACTGGGATAATTGGGAATCAGACCTCGTCTGGAAAGATGTCGATTTACTGATGAACGAATTTGCATTCGATCCTAGTGCATAATACATACGCCTTTTTTTTTGTAATTTTAATGTAATATTATTTTTAATAGATTGTTTTTATTAAACGAAATAACTTATATTAAGATTTCTAGAATCTTCTCGTTATAAACTTAATATAAGAGTATATTCTTTCAATTTACAATTATATTTCTACATGATTAAGAAAATATTAACAACGAAACCATGAAAATGCATATCTATATTTTAATTTATAATTATTTCCTTTACTATTTAATCATCATAGAGCGGTCCATGAATAATACATAGAAGATTTGGGCACTATTGATCTTAATTCTTTTAATATGATCTGTGGTTGATATTGTCTCAAATCAAAAGTGATTTTAGTACCATGGAATTGGTAATTACTGGCATAAAAAGCTGCCATGGCTGTTTCTCTCATACCTATATCCCCCTTCTCAGTCAAAAAATCCAAGGCAATTAATGACTCCCATACATTTTTGACATCTTTTTTGCTCCATATTTTCATGGTATTATCAAAATTTATTACATTTTGAGATTTATTTTTATTTGGGCTCGATTTTGCTGGTGATTGTGGCGCTAATGTTGGTATTTTAGCATTAACCATTTTTATCATATTTGTATATTCTGCGTAAGCAAGATTAAAATTACAAAATGAATCTTTTGCCTTTTCACTTACTCTCGTTGATGCCAAAAGTATAGCCAATTCTAGATCTGATAAAGATCTTACTTTAGCTGTATATGAATCATCTTGTTGGTTTCTTGAATAACCTTTTAAATTTTCAATTTTCTTGAAAGATTTTTCCAAAACATTGTAATTCTTAGAAGCCTGTATTAAAGGAATTAATGAATTTTTGAAATAAACCATGGAATTAAAAGTTTCATAATTTTCATTTATGTATTTTGATAGAGCTGAGTCATGTTTTGATAATTGATCATCGATAAATTCATTCCAATTCTTAAAGAAATTACCCTTCACACCTTTAATTTTTAGTAATTCTTTAGATGCATTAATAAAACCATTCAAACTCTCTAGCTGTGGCATATATATTAGCCTTTGAGAAAATCTCGACTTCACTCTCTTTTCAAAAGATTCAATTACATTTAATTTTGTTGTTGTACCTATTATACAGACTGGAATTCTAGAATGTTCAACCATATCAAATAGATTATATAGTAATGTTTGTCTAACAGGTCCAGCAAATGTGTCAATCTCATCGAATATAAATACAACTGTAATTTTTGATTTATTTGTGCTATCATTATTATTCAAGTTTGTCGATGTGTCTAAAATTCTTAAAACTTTTTCAAACACTTCTGTTAAGGAACCTTCACTGATTGAATCTGGGTTCAACTCGTCATGATGGGTATTATGAATTTGAGCAAGTTGCTTCTCCAGTTGAATAGCCAAACTTTTAATTGCATCCTTCTCTGTATGGATAAAGCCATTTAAGCGAATGGTGATAAACTGGTCTCTAAAAGATTTTTGTAAGTCACTAATTACACCTTTGATTAAGAATGACTTATAACTATTCCTTTGTCCTATCAAAATACAAGAATGTGATTCTTTTTGTATTATAGATTGTTTTAAAATTCTATCCAGCTCTAATCTAATTTCTCTTAAATACTGCATAGGTTCTTTGAAAGGTTCATTTGGTGAAAGTGACTTATGATTTAGCTTTTTTAATAAGATATTTTTAAATTCCTGGTAGTTCATATCATCTTCTTTTACAATTTCATTCTTCGATGTAATTGTTTTTGCTGTTTCTTCATTTTCTGTAATATCCTTAATTATATTATCTTTCATCTGTTTTCTATTAAACAATTTGATTTTTTTTAATGTATTTCGTGTATCATCTTCAGTTTCTCTCCTCTTCAAAGTATCATCTTGTATATTATCTTTGCTGTTATTAATATCTTCTTCATTCAGGGAATGCTTTTTGATTGGGATTAATGGTATGCTCTTTAAAATAGTTGCCTGTTCAGGATCATGGCCTAAGTTTTGTAATATTTTATCTGAGTCTATTTTAAGATTAGACTTCCTTATTGGTGCAAACTCGGCATCTACGTTCTCCATATCAATAATTTTGTCTACTATGCCTTAAGATGACAACGATACTTTTGTTTATATTTCGTTTCAAATGAAATTAGTGAATGTCTAGTTGGAATCAGTGAATACTCTGATTAACACGAAATATTTTTTTGAAATGCTAATAATATTTTCTCAAAATGAATAAAATAATAAATATTATAGATATGAAGTTCAATATAATTAATATAGAATACTGTTCTCTCTCATGAAACATCCTTCGATTGTTTTTATTTAAAGATAAATATAAACAATTCTGATGACCTACAAATAACTATTTGGATCATGATTACCCGGTGAATCTAGGAACACATTATATTTGTGATTTCTCGGTGGAGTTGTTTCTCAAAGTCAGCAAGCATATGTTTAAAGTTTTCTTATATATGGTGTTGCTGTAGATAGTATAAAATACTCGTTAAACATTTCAGTAACTAGCTTTTAGCAATGTTCAATAATAGAATACTTCAAATAAATCAGCTTTTTTTGTGTTTGTTATTGATCCATAATTAACTTCGATTAAATTAAAATAACATACAATAAAATATGGCAATTCTTGATGAAACTTTAATCCTTAATTGATCTAGTAATATTTTATCATGTATCAAACTATGTTTCTTGTCTTTACATGTTTAGTTGAACATAACAGTGCTAATCCAACGAACCGCCATCTACTCACCTTCAAGTTGAGAGAGTAATTGATCAAATAGAAGCAATTGATATACCATCGTCCAGAACCTTAAAGTTATTTATTTACCTATTGCCAGACTTCTTCAAAATAATATAGTTCTATTTGTGTGTATTTATACTGAAAGGAACAAATTACAACTGTATATGTTCTTGTAAGTTATAATTAACTTAAAACAATGTCAGCGGCTAATTTTCTTACAATTTAATGTTCGGATTTTTTTTATTAGCGCCTTTAATTTGATTTATTTTTTGGTTGGCTGCTTACGAGAAGAAAAATAGTAAACTAAAATAAATTAGTTTACTATAATTTAATGAGATACTGAAATTTGATTCGAATTCACTTATCGTAATTAAAATTGCCATGAAATGATGAAATGACCAGATAAGTATATTGTATAATTACACTAAGTCAAAGTGAGGTTACACAAGCTGGAGTTAAGCAACAGGAAGTGTATTGCAATAACTAAGGGCGCCTATCTGTATTCTATTGGTGTGGCATATTTATCAGAAATTAAGAAAAGGTCATCGAATTTAATGTATTATTGAACAATAAATTAGAATTCATTTTCTTTTATATTTGATCATTAATTTATTTGCATGCTGATGTTGTTTTGAATTTAATTATATTTTTATTTTTTGACTTGACTCACTTAGAAAATGGACAAAAAAATTAATTATTTAAAGTTTGGGGTATTTAAAAACCTACCAGAATACGATGTTAAAGATACTAAATTATTTGGGGATGACATTGATATATATGAATCTGTGGCTACTCGTTTCCGCTCATTGAGCCTGACTAGCCAAGCATACTGTGATGAGAGTAGATTGTTCTTTAATTATGAAGGTAAAATGGATGGACAATTAATTCAAAAATTTCTACCGATCAATATATACTTGGATTATCAGTCTCAAGTAGAATTGCAAAATCATATAAGATCTTTAATGAGAAAATATAAAAAAGTCACTGAAGAAAATTATGGTGAAAATATTAATAACGATACCGATGATGACAATAGTAACGAAAATTACAATAGCCAGATCAAGAACCATGCGGCACAGGATAGTTTACCAGAAGCAGATACGTTAGAAGATTCATTTTTAGATATGATGATAGATGGCGATGAATTTAATGTTACAAATTTATCAACAACAAATACTGGTAAATCTAATGAAGATGTTGCAGATCAGATGGATAATACTGTTAATGTAACTTCACTAAATAAAAATTTGAAAAATTCCATTTTATACGTCACCATGGATTCCTTTTATGAACTAGAAAGTAGTGGCATTAATCAAAAAATTTATAACGGTATAACGGATGCTCAAGTGTTCAAAAATACTAAGGATGATATTCTAAATGATAACATACTGTTGATCTCTAAAAATTATTTATTAAACATTTTACCCTTTTCGATTTTTAATACTCAGATTTCGAATAGTAATTTCAAGAATATTCTATTACAATTTTGGAAATTGCCAATAACAAAAAATTCAGAATCTAATACAAGTTGGGAGATCGTAAAAAATCACTCCGATCAATCTCAGTTTATAGTTGTCAATAAAGATGTTGGATTGATTAAATTTTTTCAATTCATCGATCCATTACATTTTAAACAGGTCAACAATTTAAATCTATCAAATACTACAATTATAAGTTGTATTTTTTTACCAACTAAAGTTGGTTCAAATATAAATACCGTATTCATGCCTGTTATTAGATTCGATAGACTTGTATATTTTTTAATTGAATGGGATAATCTAAATATAAAACAGAAAAGAGTTCACCAATTAACAATCATCTTAGATAAAACATTGGGAAATGATAACGTACAGTCATCTTTGCCTATTGGTTCTATTCCGATCAGTACAAATAATATTCTAGTTTACTCAAGCAAACAGTTATCAGTGGTTTCTAAAAATCAAATATTATCCGGTGAAACTAATAATTTTAGATTTTTCAATATTAGGGAATTAAGAGGGATAAGTAAATATTGTCATTTCAATGCCCCATTACTGTTAGATAAATTAAGAAATGTACCAAGCATGGCATTAAATGATTTTGACGCTTGTACCGTTTTAATGACTACAACAGGTAATATATGCTGCTGTGTTGTTAATAGTGAAACTGAAAATGTTAGATTCTATTTATTAACGAAATTTAAAGGTCTTCGTTCAATTTGTAGCTCACAGTGTGTTGAAAATTTTGATGAAAAGTCTGAATATTATGATATTAACGTTATTAGTTTTGGTCGTACTCTTAAATTAACAATTAATTTGATTGAAATTATTGAAATTGATTCTCAAAACTTTAAAAAAAATAAAAAAAGCACGTCTTTGAATGCAATTGTACAAAAGAAGACTTTAAATAGTTCCAGTGAGGAAAATACCAATTTAAATATAATTCCTTCTTCAACATTGGCATCACAAAACGAATTATGGTTGTCGTCTCCTTCTACTGTTTCTAAGATATCACCACATGTTTGCAATGTATCGAGGAAACTGAATTTAATATGTAAATTGAGTAAATTCCAAATTTTTAATAAATTTCAGATAATTGAATATGATCATTTATCATCTGTTTTCAGACAATTTGTAGAAATTTCATTGTCAGATGAAACAAAAAGTCAAACTAACACATGTGTCATAATGGCAACTGATTCGATGTCCATTACAAGAATATTCATTTTAAGGTTTAATAATCAAATTCTTACTCGATCAAATAAAAGCAGCGGTTATGAATCGGAGTTGATCGAGCTTGATGATTTATTGATTGAAAGTTATGTTAACACATTACTGTTTACAGTTAGAAATGATATAATTATTCAAGTTACATCGACTGCAATATACTTAGAGCATTTTTGTATTGCAAAACAAGATTTAAAATCTAATACCAAAAAATATTTTAAAACAAATACTGAAATAACAGCGGTATCAATTAATAATGACAAAATAATAGTTCATGATGAGATATTACAGAATATTTATTATATTGAACATTTCACAACCTTAACTGATAAAATTGAACTTCATAAATTAAACTTTTCATTCAATTTTAAGGGCAAGATATATATAAATAAAAATGATGAAATTACTATTTATTCACAATATAATGAATTTTTAACACATACATTCAGCTGGGAAGAATTTATTTCACTAAATAGTTACTCAGTTAATGCTATTAATACAGGGCAAGAAAACAATACATTTTCTAAGTTTACGATTTTAAACTTCTCTGGAGAGTATTTCATCATTCGAAATACAATAACTAATGAAATATTTAGGTACAATGCTAATACTAAGGACAAACTGAAAATACAGATAAATTTAACTAATAATAATTATTTGACCTATATGCAATCGGACAACCTAATCTTTTTCTATTCCCCAAATTCGATTCAGGTATGTGAATTTTTTTCTAATGTCGAATATAGGCTGTATGAACTGAAAATACCTTATATTGGTAAAGTAACTAATATTTTGGATATTAAATACGACAAAATTCAAGGAAAATTATTCCTATTATTTCCTGATGGGTTATTTGTTTTTAAATACACTTATTTTTCCTTCAACATTTCCAATTTTTTGCTAAAATCAACAAGAAACCTTTTTAAGAAGTTTTCTTACATTACTGGAATGAAAAGAATGATAATATTAAATTTGGAAACTAATAATTGGGATTGTTTAAAATTAACTAATGGGAAAACATTTACTTTAAATAACACAGTTTTGACCACGAATGTTAACACCGATAGTAGTTCCACAGAAATAGATGTTAAATTGTTAAATATGATCTATTTAGGAAATTTGGATAGTTTCAATTCTGAAAATTTAATAATACTAGCATTTGAGACTTTCATTAAACTTATTAAGATCATACCAGTTGATGGAAAGATTGTTATTGAAGAATTGGATCGTTTTCATTTTACATCGTCCATAAGTGAGAAGCTTGTTTTTACTAATGAAGGCTCGATTTACGTCTATATGAAAGGGTCATCTATTTATAATGAAACATCTGATAAACAAGATTATTTTTATTGCTTTGTTATAGATGGATTAAAAATAAAACTTGAAAAAAGACTGAATTTAAATACTGAGAGTTCTGTGACTGACTTTGACATATGTGGAGAGAATATTGTTTTTACCACATTAAATTGGGATAAAATATATATACTTCATGATTTTAACAAATGTTATGACGAAAAAAAGTTGTATTTATCGTTGATCAAGCTTCCCTCGAGTTCATTTATCACAAAGATATTATCTATTAGCAAAGATATTTTTCTCATATCTTCAAGGTCTGAGGATCATACTAACGAGCTTTCGCAGATATCGGTTTATTTTATCGGTAACTTTGAAGGAACACCATTATCTCAAGATGATTATGATATTTATCAAGAAGATGTTTCCATGTTGCAGTATTTTGAGAATTCTTTGTCGGCAAATGTTATACCGTCAGATGAGAATAGTATCATTGGTCTTATGGATTTCCACATTCATTCTTTGTACGAAGTTCTTCAAAATATATCTTCTAATAATATTAATATTGGTAAAAATTGGAAATCACCTTACCAAATTATGAAATTTGACAAATTAATAAAATCGGTTACTTTTGATGAGATAGAAGAGAAGTTGTACATCTTAACTGTTGATCAAGCCGTTATCAAATATTCATTGAACTCTTTAAAGAAATTAGCAAGGGAAAATATAGCATTAAAAGAATATCAACTTCCTGAAGAGGAAGCAACTATTTTTAACCTTTCCAAAATAACAAGCTCCACTGCATTGGAGCTTGATGAAGCTGGACAAATAAGCGTAGATCATCAATTTTAACTATTCAAGGAATTTATATGAATTTATCTTTATTTATGATTTTAGTTTATAAAAATTTTAAAATTAAAATTAAATGAAATATACAAGCATTGTTTTTGATCATATTAACATAATATGCCTAATATAAATTCGAATATTTAAATAATAGATTCAAATCCAGGGAAATTATCAGATTTTAGTCAATGATTAAATTTTATGGGCTATCAAAAAATACAATACGAGATTATTTGATAGCTGAAGCAGTTCTATTTTCTTTCAAGAATTGTGCAAATTTACTTGTTTCATGGATACCACATTCTGTTTTAGTTTTACCTTTCCATCTACCAGATCTCTCATCTTCACCTTCTTGGACTGGGGCAGTGGAATGATAATCCCCTATAGATTTATAGCCGAGATCTAATAATTCATTGTAAGGGACTTCATTTTTATCTATATAATTTTTTACTTGATCAAATGACCAATTCATAAAAGGATTTATCTTTATAATATTATTTAATTCATCTATCTCAATGAATTTTAAATCAGCACGAGCACTTCCTTGTGATTTTCTTCTACCCGTGAAAACAGCTGAAATATTTAAAGATTTATATGCTCTGGCAGCTGGTTCCACCTTGACTAAAAAATCATACTTTAGATCATCGGTTTCCCATAAGAAATCACCATACTTCAATGAGAATTCTTTTTCAGTTTCACAACCTTCTGGTTTAAATATATTTATGCTTTGACCATGTTTTGTATAATATTTTTGTTGAATTTTCTCTAACAAATCTAACGTTTGAGGGAAATGGTGTAAAGTATCGATAAATAGTAAGGGTACTATTGCATTGTTGGCACTAAACTGAGTTAATTTAGATAGTATGTCAATCGTAGCTAAACCAGTTAAGCCAAATGCTGTTGTTTGGTAAAGTTGTGGAAACGTTAATAAAGCCCATTTAATCACATCTTGTGGAGAGCTTAACTTGTTCAATGATTCATTCCAAAACTTTAATTGAACATCACTCACGACTATGTTATTATTTAAAGTGTATGTTTTATTTACAGACATTTTACTATTCTTACGCTTGATCTTTTCTCAATTGTTTGTCGCAAATTGAATTTCAGTGTAAATTGAAATGGAACCGTAATCTAAGTATGGTTTGCCCACTCTGTAATTTAAGCATAAAAGTGTTTTAGTGATAAATTCTAGTTTTAAATTATTCTCACCTTTTATATACAAATTAATTCAAGTGTAATTTCTAATCAACTGTGAATTTTGAGTGAGCCACAGTCGTTGTGTCACGTGCAATTGTGACGCATCAATTTTGATCTCATTAATTGACGGGAAGTTCAGATGACGCAAATTATTACATCGAATAATATTTTATTTATGGTAAGTAAAATTTTATTTGTTAAATATTTAATTATGTTTGTCACAGATTAGCCTATAACAATATATATATATAAGGTCTGGAAAAAATATTAACAAAAAGCTATCGGTTGACTTTACTACAGTGGCTATCGAAAACATATATCTTATCTTATCTTGAACACTCAATAATAATACAAAACCAAACAACAACCAATAGTATGAAAAATATTTTCTCTCAGTAACCATAATCTCTATTAAGATTGAGATAACTATAAAAGTAAAAAAATTGAGAATGATTCTTTGAGGCTACTAGCCTTATCTCGAGAAGATCAGGTGTGGGTTTAATATATTGAAAATATGTAAGTATGACTTGATTTTTGCCTTGAGACAATTTTAAAATTTCTCCATATGATGGAAAACTGTTGAAAATATAAGATGTTTTAGATTATTGAGGATGACGTAGGAATAATGAACAATAGTATTTCCTATTAGATTTTTACATTGTAACAAAAAGCCGATTATAATTTAACTAAGCTTAGAGAACTAACAAAAGAAACAGAGACAATCTACATATAATCAATTAATAGAGCCCTCGACGATCGAATGTTTATGATCGTAACAAAATTCAACGGTATAAATGGCGTCAATTTGACGAACATGATAGTTCATGGAATTATTAAAGATTCTGTTTTCTAGTGTATTATTTATTATATAGCCTATATAAAAGAGTCCATGGAGAATATATAATTACACAATTATAACCTAAAAAGACTCTAAGATGACAATTAATAAACAAAATAAACCTTTTGATTAATAACATATAAGCTGATGATTATATTTTTAAATTTAGGTTGATTGAGAACATATGTCATAATCACCATAAGGAACTTAAAAGTTCAAAAATGATAACAAAATGTAAAAACACTTTAAACCGGGTAATTCGTTTGGTTCTCTCATTAATGGTGTCTTACTGTGGTTACAATACAGTATTAAATAAAAGAGAACATTGCTAATATAAGTCAATAAGTGATAAAACTTTATATAAACCTATATCAACATCTAATCCCTTCTTAATACTATCATTTTCTTCAAAATAGCACTTCTTATTCACCGTAGTGACATTTTTGCAGACAATGAAAAATTCAGATTTTAAAGCTAACAAAAAACACTATCTATATTTGAGGGAACGCTAAAAAACTATAAAGAGTTATATTGGTAAACTCTGTGCTACTTTCATTACAGTCACAGTTATAGTTAATTGAATCATACGCTGACAATACTGGACACTTGCATTATATTAAAGAGGTATACCGGTTTCCTGTTTCCTGTTTCATAACGTAATCGACGAATCATAACCAAATCACAAAATAATAGAATCAATTATGGCCGAGAATATTGAAACAGGTAAGGTTAATAATGCTCTTCAAGATACTTTGGCTCGCTCCGAAGAACAAGTGACGTCGATAATAGAATCGTTTATTGAACTAGGGGTCTCAATATATGATTATCCAGGTACACCCGAAGCTACACAAGGAATGATAACAAATCTAAAGAGGAATGTCGATAGACTCTCTAAGTTAAATCAGAGTAGTAATTCAGTGGATTCAGAGTTACAAAACATAAATATTCCTTTTGAAGTCATTCAATATATTGAAGACGGTAGAAACCCTGATATATACACCAGAGAATTTGTTGAAGCCATTCGAAGATCGAACCAATACCAAAGAGCTAAAATGAATGGGCTGAGACAGTTAAGAGATACCCTCGCTGAAAAGATAAGTGAAGAGTTCCCAGAATTAGTAAATACAGTGCAAAATATTATAGAGAGAACAACGCCCAAAGAGACTGAATCAGACATCGTTGTGAAGGACGCTAATACTAGTGCTTAAAGTATTCATTATACACCTGGCGTGACAATTGAATTGTATATTTACTTTATATTTTAGTATATAATAAAAATAATATACTCGTAAAAGATTATTAAGCTATCTTTTACTTCTTTTTAGATATTATAACATAGATTTGTATGCTCATTGTTAGCTGATGATAGTGAGAGAAGAAGAATTTTTACAAAAAAAAAAAATGGTCCCTAGCGGGATCGAACCGCTGATCCCCGCGTTATTAGCACGATGCCTTAACCAACTGGGCCAAGGGACCTTAATTTTGTGTCAGTGTAACAGTTCAAAGGCTAGAATTGCCTGTACCACTTGAAAGGAGACGACTCTAATACACGTTATGAGACGATCCTAATACACGTCTGAAACGAGTCAAAAAAAACAGGTTAAATAAAAACGTATAAATAGAGACGATAATTCGACCAACTTGAATTATCTTCCATATGAGTTTATATAATTATTTATAATGTAAATAGAAAAAAACCAAGCTTCTAATAAACATTGAACCTAGATATAAGTTATAACAAGCACTTATATACCTGAACCTTGAATATAAGTTATAACAAGTACTTAT
>JAJLTH010000040.1:80188-107692 GCA_030568035.1 Tetrapisispora nanseiensis | reverse complement strand
ATATATATATTTTTAATTATTTGGTTTGGATCTATTTTTGTATTTACTTTTTACAACCAAGATAGTTAATCAACAAACCGAAAAAAAACGAAGGTCCCCATTTTATTGACAAAAGAGGATATATTAGTACGGAACTTAGAAAACTGTATATTAATTTCTATTTTGGATCAAAATGACTTTGACTACCAAGCAGCCTGCCTATACTTTGGTCTTTGATCCTTCGCCAATGAATGTCAGCTACACTGTATCTGACTTTCAAAAGGCTTTGGAAAAAGGTACCGATGAAGACAAGATCGAAACTATGAAAGAAATTTTAGTCACTATGTTAGAAGGTAACCCATTACCTGACCTTTTAATGCACATAATTAGATTTGTCATGCCTTCTAAGAACAAAAGATTAAAGAAATTGTTGTACTTCTACTGGGAAATCGTTCCAAAATTGGATGCAGAAGGTAAATTAAGACACGAAATGATTTTGGTATGTAATGCCATTCAACACGATTTACAACATCCTAATGAATACATTAGAGGTAATACTTTGAGATTTGTTACCAAGTTGAGAGAAGTTGAATTATTAGAACAAATGGTTCCTTCCGTTTTGGCTTGTTTGGACTACCGCCATGCTTACGTCCGTAAGTACGCTATTTTAGCCGTCTTATCCATCTATAAAGTCAGTGACCATTTATTACCAGATACAAAAGAAATTATCCAATCATTCTTAGCTGCCGAAACTGACCCTGTTTGTAAGAGGAACGCTTTCATAGGTTTATCTGAATTGGACCGTGAAGCTGCCTTAACTTATTTAGAGGATAACATCACAAACATTGAATCATTGGACCCAATTTTACAAATTGCTTTGGTCCAATTCATTAGAAAAGATGCTATCCATACACCAACATTGAAAGCTCAATACATTGAATTATTATCAGAGATTTTAGGATCTTCAACATCTAATGAGGTAATCTTCGAGACATGTTTATCTATCTCTTCGTTATCAACTATTCCTTCCGTCTTAACAATGGCCGCTACAAAGTTAATTGACTTGGCAGTCAAGGAATCGGACAACAACGTTAAGTTAATCGTCATGGATCGTATCCAAGATATAATCGAAAAAAACCCAGGTGCTTTAGAAGACTTAACTTTGGATGTCTTAAGAGTACTATCCGCTGAAGATTTAGATGTCCGTAGCAAAGCTTTGGATATATCTATGAAATTGGTTGCTTCTAGAAACGTCGATGCTGTTGTTAAGTTATTGAAGAAAGAATTACAATCCAATATCAAGACAGGTGAACAAGAAAAATCAATGAAGTACAGACAATTGTTAATTAAAACCATCCATTCCATTGCAATCCGTTTCGTTGAAGCTGCTGCTGATGTTATATCTTTATTATTAGATACAATTGGTGATTTATCTTCCACTGCAGCTAGTGACATCATATCTTTTGTTAAGGATGTTGTTGAAAAATATCCTGAATTAAGAAAAGATATTTTATCTAATTTGATCACTGCAATGGAATCTATTAAGTCAGCCAAGGCTTACCGTATTGCCTTATGGGTTATTAGTGAATATGCCGAAAGTGAAATTGAAATACAAGAATGCTGGAAACATATCCGTTATAGTGTCGGCGATCTTCCAATTATTCAATCAGAGATCGCTAGAATCAATAAATCAAAAGAAGCTACTGCAGAAATTGATGAATCACAAGAAACCAAGAAACACACTGGTCCTATTGTCTTACCAGATGGTACTTATGCCACTGAAAATGCCTTAGATTCCGTCAACACTGAAACAATTTCTGTTGAAGAACGTGATTCTAGACCACCATTACGTCGTTTCATATTAAGTGGTGATTTTTACAGTACATCTATTCTAGCTTCTGCTATTATTAAATTAATTCTAAAATTCGAAAAAATTTCAAAAGAAGAGAAGATCATCAATGCATTAAAAGCTGAATCTATTCTAATTTTAGTCAGTATCATCAGGGTTGGTAAGACTTCCTTGGTTGAAAAAATGATAGATGAAGATTCTTCAGAAAGAATAATGAATGCTATTTCCATATTATTGGACGAGACTGATCCGAAGGAAAAGGCATCTGAAAGAAAATTGTTAGAAACTACTTTCTTAGATGCTACTAAATCTTCCTTCCAAGTTCAAGTTGCTCGTTCTAAGAAGGCTTCTGCTTTGAAATCAGCTTCTGATATGTTGAAGAACTCAGAATCCATTGAAAAAGCTATTAGCTTCAGACAATTCGCTGGTAAAGAATCCACATCATCTAACAATGACTCTATTGAAGACGATCTACAAATTGCCGTGCATGGTAAAGATTCCAAATCAACTAACGTTGTCTCATCAAAATTAGGAAAGATCATCCAATTGACAGGTTTCTCTGATCCAGTTTATGCAGAAGCTTATGTTACCTCAAATCAATTTGATGTCGTTTTTGATGTTCTTTTGGTAAACCAAACTACTGACACTTTGAAAAATTTGCATGTCCAATTTGCGACATTAGGTGATTTGAAAATTATTGATAATCCACCAAGCACAAATATTGTTCCACATGGTTTCCATAAGATCACCATCACAGTTAAAGTTTCCTCAGCTGACACTGGTGTTATATTTGGTAATATTATTTACGATGGTGGCCATGGTCAAGATGATCGTTACGTTATTTTGAATGATGTTCATGTTGATATTATGGATTATATTAAACCAGGTAAAATTTCAGATGAAAGCTTCCGTACTATGTGGAATGCTTTTGAATGGGAAAACAAAATTTCTGTTAAAACTACTTTACCATCATTACATGACTATTTAAGGAAATTAGTTAAAGGAACCAAGATGGGAATTTTAACTCCAACAGAGTCTTTAGGTGAAGAAAATACTAGATTCTTAAGTTGTAATTTATATGCTAAGTCTTCTTTCGGTGAAGATGCCTTAGCCAACTTATGTATTGAATTGGATCCTACGACTAATGAAATCGTCGGTAATGTTCGTATTCGTTCTAAAGGTCAAGGTTTGGCTCTTTCTTTGGGTGATAGAGTTGCCTTAATAACCAAACAAAACAATCAAATGAAACTAGAAAGAATTTAGGTATTATATTTTTCTTATACTTTCTATGTACATAAATTTTATAATAAAAATAAATATATATAATCTTTAAATTATTATTAATGAGAAAAAGATGAAGACCCATTTTTAATTTTTGTTAAACAAAATTCATATTTCAATTAGCAGAAATGATGCGATAATTTTAAAAAATTTATACCCTTCCGAGTTTTATCAGAATATATCAAAACTCCTGAAATCCTGCAAATAACATCTATTTATAAAAACCAGTATTCCATTTATTTGAATATATTGATTTAAAATTAAATGTTAATTAGTATCAAAGAAGCCAATTGTCCCACAAAGGTAATAACTATACAAACAAAGAACTTCATGTCTGATAATTAAATGCCATTATGAGTTTAATTCGTACTTGTACTCTCATATTTTTATATTCAGTAGGGATTTCATTGTATCTACTGTCTTTCAAATATGAAGGTATTACAAGATACTTTATTGAACCTTCTATATTGATCACTAATTTCATTTTAATGGGCTTAGTTACATCGGATTTCCTTTCACCATCACTTTCAATTCTTTCTGATGATTTTTTAAAAATATCTCATAGAATATCTGGAATGACACTTCTGGCTTTAGGTAATGCTTTTCCTGATATGATAAGTGCTTATCAATCTATGTCAGCGGATGCAACTTCATTAACTATAGGTCAATTGTTAGGTGCGACATTTTTTGTAATTACAATAGTAATAGGTTCAATGGGTTTCACAAAATCCATACATTTAACTAATGAAAATATTGAGGACAAGATTGAAATAAATGACGATCAATTGCTAGATATTGATGAAGAAGCTACTAAAGAAACCGAACATATCATATTGTACAACAGGAAAAGATACTTGCATTATATTTTACCCTTTTCTTTTCTAATTTTATTGACACTATTCATTATCTCAAGCGGTAAATTAACTTTTAAAAATTGTATACTATTATCTTTTGCATATGCTTCATTTGTAATATTCCAAATTTATGAAGAAAGCATTCACAACTTCTATTTGACATTTGCTGATGGAAGCTCCATAGACAATCATTCATTATTCTCACATACCAATAGAGCCATAGCAGCAAGCCATTCACATTTAAGTTTAGATAACTTAACAAACGATTTTGGATTTTCAAAAGATGAAGTGAAACACCAAATAAAAGATTATATGAGACATACATATAATGGATGGGTACGAATATCTTTACGAGATTGTATCGACCTTTGGGATAATAACGCTAGACTTAATCGAAATGATGATGATCTAAAACAAATAAATAGTGACTCTTTTATTAATTCATCAACTATCCCTAACGAAACATCGTCCTTACTACAGAGCAATAGAATCCCTATTTTCTTATCGAACGATAATCAAAATGATTTGTCGCAATATCACAATTCTATGAATTTCTCTCCAGAACAAGATAATATCACTAGACTGCAGGTACCAAAGCATTCTAATGATATTAAAAATATTGAATCATCAAGATCAGCGCCATTGTCACCTAACCAAATATCGTCTATAACATCATTAGTAAGCGGTGAAAGAGGCTCTACCATCAGCTTAAAGGGAGATCATTTCTGTGGTTTTGAACTCTTTGAAAAATTGTTTTATCCATCAGTCAGTATATCCCCATTGGAAGCATTAACTCTACTATTCACAGCACCATCATCATTGTTTCTATATGTTGTCATCCCGAGTTCCTCAAATTTTGAAGGGGATTTTATAACACCAAATTACAAAATAGCACAGATATCTATTTCCCCAATTTTAATGTATCTTGGAGTTTTGGATACTTGGGAATTAAAGACATTTTCATTCTTTATTATAATCTCATTTTTGTTATTTATCCTTATGAAATCGCGGTATATTACAGATATTGGTCATATTTCTTCTACATTTGCATTTATACTTTCATTAATAGTAATTTCGAATGCCGTTACCTCTAATTTAGATATACTGACATCATGGGCCACAGATTATGGATTATCTAGCACATTATTGGGGCTGACTATATATGCTTGGGGAAATTCATTAGGTGATCTAATATCGAATATTATGTTTGTGCAAGTTGGGATTTTTGATATAGCTCTTAGCGCTTGCTTTGGAAGTCCATTACTATACTTTGTTGGCGGACTTGGCTTGAATGGATTAATAATTCTTATTAGAACTGGCGTGAAGAGAAATGAGTCAATATTTAACAGTTATCTTAACTTTGAACTGGATTCACATTTTCGAACCACAGCAC
This sequence comes from Tetrapisispora nanseiensis, assembly GCA_030568035.1. Classification (NCBI taxonomy): domain Eukaryota; kingdom Fungi; phylum Ascomycota; class Saccharomycetes; order Saccharomycetales; family Saccharomycetaceae; genus Tetrapisispora; species Tetrapisispora nanseiensis. The sequence goes on along the minus strand of JAJLTH010000040.1, from coordinate 102,336 downwards.
TTGGTACAATTTGTGCGTTGATTGTACTTATAGGCATTGTACCTTTAAATAACTGGAAAATTGATAAATATGTATCAATAATTTTATTTACCATATACATAGTTGTTTCGTTTATTAATATCTATATAGAGTTATAATTTATAAATTGATATCCAAATTTCTATATGCCAAATAATTCTTTAAAAGTATCAGTATCTTCCGTTAAATACGATTCACAGAAAAGTAGCAAACCGCTAAAAGATTTTAAATTGTATTTCTTCATCTCATGCCAAATATTATGTATTTTTCTCCTCCGATCCAGGTAGGACAATAATGGACTGAACATTATGAATTTACAATATAATTCCCAAAACCTAGGATCATTCAAGTAAAAATCAATCTCATGACTAATTATCATTCTTAGTACATGATTCTCTAGAATTTCTGAATTATCTTTGTTTTGTAACTCAAGTAAATAATTTAATAAAATAAAACTATTTTCATTATGAGTCTTGTCTTTTAACCAAGATAGAGTTAAGTCCATTAAATCTTTTGGGAGAACCAACTTATCATTACTACCAGAATAACGACTGCTAGCAACAGTATTATGTAAAAAGGATTTAAATTGCAAATAATCCCAAAATATATCAAAGCTATCGCAATTATGCATTGTTCCGTACGAATTTTCAACTTTCTGAAGTATTGAATTTAAAGTATCAAAATCATTCAGATCGGCTAAGGTTGAATATAGCTCCTTCAGTATATTATGCTTCTTATTTGAAAAACCCAATCCTTTAATTAAAATGTTCTTGGCGGTTAGGTTATCATTTTGAATCTGCGAAACCCAATCAGCATACATTAGCCAAATATGTTCGTACTGTGATAATGAAATCAATGCCCTTTGAAAATTTATATGAATATGACTATTATTTCTGATTTCAATACTATAATTCAAATATCGTATCCAGTTATCAATCTCATCAGTTTTAACTAAATTATCACAAGATATATAATAATTTTGACTTATTTTACTTTCAAACAACGAATATACTTCATAAACTTGAAATTGAAGCACACTATACAGATCTTTTGTAATCTTGATTAGCTTTTTTTTAGCTTCCAATAACTTCAAACCTTTTCTTCCATTAACTTTTAAATCAATATTTAATTTTGACTCCAAATCATTCTGTGGTAAGATATATTGAAGTGTTTTTATATCTTGAATGTTGTTGATTTCAGTTAGCCACAGTTCGAAAAACTTGCTAAAAAAATGATTTGGAATTTCTAAAACCTTTCTTAAAACAATAAAATATCTATTTTTGGTCGTGCATCGTATTTGAAGTTGATTTAAATATAATTCCCAAAAGGCTCCACTGAAGTAATGCAATCCTATATATTTCTCTGCTTTTTCATAAAGTGTAAATAGTGTTTTATTATCTGACATTATTTCATTACATTTTGTCAAATACGAACACCAAATAAGTAATGAGCGATTATTAAATATGTATAATGCATTTTTAAATATGCTGTGAAACTTCGAAATATTCCCCAATTTGTATTCGAATAATGCGTAATCTATATGATAGTTCTCCAAATAAGGGAAGTGTGTTAAGAATGAAGTATAAACGTTGGTTATTAGCTTATAAAGTCTTTGATCTATATTTTTATTAATTCGAGTTGGATCACCAATCAGAAATTTCAATAATAGTTCCCAGTGATCAGTACACTTTGGCTGTTTAGTAATATTTAATGTGTACGTAGAAAATTTTTCATCATTAATTATAGCATCATAAGGATCCATTTTATTCCCAATTATTTTAGCTGCAACTTTAAGAACAATCAGAGATCTTCAGTTAATGATTATTAGTATTTCTGTACACCACTATTTGGATATATCTGAATCTTTATTCAAAACTGATCGACTAAACTTATTATACTCATTGAACATTTGAATATTCTTATATTTGAAAATTTACGTAAAGGTTAATTTTCAAAAATTCTTAACAAAGTGCGGGAATGGGTCAATTCTACATGACATATGCAATGTCTCCAGCATACTTCATTGAAACTAATAGTTGTACATTTTATATGAAAAGATTTGTTACGAATATGTAATTATTATAAATGTGTATTATTGTATTACAGTCATTAAACAGCTTGAAATTAAGAAATATATATAGAATGGTTTCATTCTCTAAATCATATGCACTTTAAAAAACACTCGAATCGATACTCGATTAAGTTAATTTGTCCAAAACAATGCTGTCTAGAATTTCTTTAGCTCCAGACTTTACCATTTTTTCAGCTAGTAGTTTGCCTGCTTCTATAGAATCGGCGTTTACATCATCAATGACTATTGTCAAACTTTCTTCAATAGCCTTTGTACCATCAACAGCCACAACAATCGCCTTCATGGACAACGTTTTCGTTGCTTCTTGATAAGAGGTTTCAACACCAATCGGAACTGAACACCCACCTTCTAAAGTTCTTAATAACGACCTTTCTGCTAAGCAACGGATGGTTGAGTCTTTGTCTTCTATTTTTTTCAAGATTTTCTGAATTTTTTCATCATTGCTTCTTATTTCCACACCCAAAGCACCTTGTCCAACGGCGTAGTACATAGTAGAACTATCAAATATCATTGTTATTCTGTGTCCCAAACCAGTACGCAACAAACCTGCTGCAGCGATAATAATACAAGAGAATGGTGAGTTTTCATCATCAACTTTTGCTAATCTCGTGTGAATATTGCCTCTAACACACTCAAATTTTAAATGTGGGAATTTTCTCTTCAATTGTGCACTTCTTCTAATAGATGAGGTACCAACAACAGCACCATCTGGCAAATCTTCTAAAGATTTTTTATCAGAGTTTAATGGCATAATTAAACAATCATATGGATTAGCACGTTTTGTAATACAACCCAATTCGAACCCATCTGGCAAAATTGTTGGAACATCTTTCAAAGAATGGACAATCATATCTATTTTCTTCTCAGGGTCTTCATGATATAGCAAATCCTCCAATTCTTTTGTCCAAACAGCTTTACCACCAAAGGAATACAATGGCTTTGTTTGGTTCTGGTCACCAAGTGTGGAAAGTTTCACAACTTCACATTCGTATTGAGGGAATTCGGTTTCAATCATTTCTTTAACCAAGATTGACTGGGCAACAGCCAATTTAGATTTTCTACCACCAATAACTAATCTTTCTTTCTTCAGAGAACTTGACATATCTTTATATTACTTATTATTTCAATTAAAAATATCTATCTTCGTATAGTACAGATGCTTATTTGTACTAAAATCAAATGCCGTAAGGTTTTGTTGGATATCAGAACTTTATTTATATCTATAATATTATTGTTCTTGTTATTGCACCATTTAGTGGAGTACTTTTGCAATCCAATTTTATTTACAGGGGAGAGTGTTCAAATATGAAACTTATCTCAAAATGCAGGTCAAAAAAAAGTATCAAAAATTCAAGCCTCTAAACTTAATTTATTTTGTTAGTTTTCTGATTAACGATGACAATAACAATAATGAAAACTAAAAAGAACGATTATAAGTTCAATATAAAGTGAAAAGCTTTGTTTAAATAAACATAGTCAGTTATATATAGATACACACACACACACACACACACACACACATATATATATATATAAGATAATAATATTCAATTCAAGAATTAATGTACTTTTGTATATCGGTTTTTGTCAGTAGCAATTAACTCTACATCAATTCGACAATAGTGAAATATTAACTTCAAGTACGTGTGACCTTAACATCGAAAAGAATTAGAGAGTAATTATATACAGCTGAACAATAACTAGTAAACAGTTTATTTACCGTAAACTTTTTCATTTGAAAAATTATGAATAGAGAAGTTGAGTTCTAGCTAAACGTTATGATGTGATAAGTGTATGAATATATAAATTGTAGAGACTTTTCTACTACTAAGATCGAATAGAATCAGAAATACCTTCATTGTCGTTTATATCAAAATTACACTTATTAATACTAATTGCATCTCTATAAGCCAATGAAAAGTAACGATGAAGCATCATACAAAGAAACAAACGCAAACCTTAGTAAAATATTCCAAATTACGTAGAGCTCTTAAACAAGATAGTGTATTATTACCTTGTCTTAAAAGTTCTTCTTACAATCATCGTGTGGGTTTTCCCTGAGATTGAATAAATGAACCCATGTGGAATGAACTTCGAACAAGTTTTCCATCAGAAATGGAAGTTGATATTGTTCAGAACCCAATTCGAAACTTTCACCATTGAATCACTTCAGCAAAGAAAAGCACAAAGCAATTACCAAGTTTGGTTATTGCTGATTCCTATCGTAAATTACCAAGTCAAAACAAAAACAAACAAACGACAAGTAAGTAAAACAAGGTGGCTTGTTTTGAGTATATCAATAATTTCCTACTGGGGAGTCGTACAGTACCAATACTTCATTAACACAAGTTTAACTTTTATTGAGTTCTCTCTTCTAAAGACAATATATAATATTATGTTAACTTGTACTGTCTCGCTTGTTCACTCTCTCTCTATAAATTGCTAATTTTTCACTATCATTTTAATTTCTCTCCTTCTAAGATTTAGGCAGAACTTACGCTCCTCTCTGCCTAGAAACATAGGAGGCGTTTCTCTCGTCCCGTTAAAAGAGTATCTTTTTGGGATTATTTCTTGAAGAGGACTTCCTTCTAGCTCTTTAGCGAACTTAAAGGAAGGTCAGCTGTTCTCTGTGAAGAGCCTTTGATCTAAGTTTGGGTAAGAATCTGTCGAAGACTAGCAATAAAATATTCTGCCTAAATTTACTCAGATTCCTACCATTCTGTACGCACCACATAGCAATTATACCTGATTCTATTTATATATGACTTAGTGAGGAATTAGTATTAGTGATCCTAATTGAATTGAATTACTATACAATGGATATTTCAGATATAGATAGATAAATGGTACAGGTTATCTTGTAAGGGTCTTAGGTTTTACATACGGTAATAACAGATATCTTTTTGACGTTGACTACGCAGGCTGTTCTAATTGAGTTTTTGCTTCTTTCGTATATTCGTAATATACAAAATAAATAAATAAATAAATAAATAAATAAATAAATAATTGAATAAATAACTAACCTAAATCGACCTGTCATTTTTAGATGAAGAAGAGTTTTAGCTTCCTAATGCATTTTATGTTGTCGTATATTTTATCTACCAGAAGAACCAACAAGAAGTATTTTATAATTTCGATTTAATCCAACCCTCAAGGCCACCTTTACTGATAATCTCTTGCAGATTCTTACCTAACTCGCCTACTTTTTGTTCCAGTAATATTTTCCCTTCAAGGGAACCTTCTGTAACAGTTACTGTTGTATTAGCCACATCCCATCTCAAAAACCATCCTGTTCTTTTAGTTAATTCCTTAACTGGCTCGTTACGGTAGTTCTCCCTCAATAAATCAATCAAAGCAGGAATTTCTAAGGTAAGTAATGCATTGTTAATAGAGTTTCTTGAGAAAATGTTACCAAAAGAACCTGCCACTACTAAATTAATACCTTTGGACAAAATTGCTGTGGCTGCCTGTTCCCTAGAAGACCCTGTACCGAAATTATAACCGGTGATTATGATATCACCAGACTTAGTCTTGGTTTGAAATTCTGGATCATAATTCTCCATACAGACTTTTGCCATTGTCTCCTTTGGCACATTATCTTGATATGTATATTTACCTGGATAAATACCATCGGTGTTTATATTATCAGCATCACATAAAACCAATTCACCAGAAATTTCTTTAGGAAATCCTTCCAGGATTTCGACGGAAGAATTTGATTTTTCTTCAGTTAAATTCTTCTCTTCTTGCTCAACTATTTCATCTAATTCTGCTTCTAATGTTGGAACTGTTGCTGCTCTGATATCACTTGCAGAACCAAGTTCCTCTGAAGGTGCAGCAATTTTACCTGCAATTGCTGATGCAGCAACAACAGCAGGAGATGCCAAATATGCCAAGGCATCCTTAGAACCCATTCTACCTTTGAAATTTCTATTAGTGGCTGAGATACCCACTTCGCCGGGTTCCAATAGACCAGTACCTAAACCAATGCATGGCCCACAACCTGCGGGTAATAGCTTACATCCAGCTTTAATTAGCTTATCCCATGCGCCAGAAAGTTTTGCATCTGCTTCGACTTCTGATGATGCTGCAGCTACATAAAATTCAACACCTGGTGCAATTTTTTTAACTTCATTAATATCTCCTGAAGGACATACTACTGCAGCAGCAGATTCTAAGTCTGAGAGACGTGAATTAGTACAAGAAACTAAATATGCCTTGTTGATTTTAATATCTTGTGCCGATAAATCGGCTACTGTATTTGAAATCTTGACAGAATTTGGACCACTAACATAGTGTGTTAAAGTAGAAAGATCTATGGTCAATGTCTTAGCATATTTTGCATCGGAATCAGCTTTTAAGCCACTAGCTTTATTTTCTAAAGCTTCAATTGTAGTTTCATTGATCCTAGGATGATTTGGACCAATTTTGGATATACGATCTTTGTACCACGTAATTAATGTCCTGTCAACAGGGAATAAACCTGATAAGGCTCCCCATTCAGTTGTCATATTTGCTATTGTTAGTCTGAAATCAATAGGCAACTTTTCTAAGGAGTTACCTGAAAATTCTATGGCATGGTTCAAGACTTCATCTTTATTAAAAATACCACATAATGCAACAATAATATCTTTACCAGTGATTCCTTGTGGTAACTCACCTTTCAAATTAACTCTAGCAACAGGTGGAATTTGCCACCAAGTTTGACCAGTTGCCCAAATGGAAGCTGCATCTGTTCTAACGACCGGAGTACCTAGTGCACCAATACCACCGTATGTGTTCGAATGTGAGTCTGAAGCAACAGTGAGGTTCAGAGGGAAGGCATAACCTTCTTCAATCATAATTTGATGACCAATACCTCTTCCAGCAGGATAGAAATCTATGCCATGATTTTTTGCGAAGTTCTCAATATTTTTGTATTTTGTTAGATTTTTCTCAGTTTTATTTTGAACATCATGATCTAATGTATTGACAATTTGTTTTGGGTTTTTAATCTTTGTAGCTCCCAAACCCATAAATTTCAATGCGACTGGCCACGAATTATCATGGGACATACAGTGGGCTGGTTGAATAGTCACATAATCACCTGAGAAAACTTTTTTACCATCTGGAACATTTACAGAATATGATTGAACAATTTTTTCTGTGATATTTTGGCCTCTTGCTAATGACCTTGTAAAATGAAAAGATCTCGAGAACCTAATCATCATCTAGATATTTTTGAAAGAATCTGTGGATTGTTATGGTAGTTAAGTAAGTATATATTTATGTTCGAATTCTAAAATATATTATTGTTGCAGTTTATACAAAAGTTTAACTCAAATTACAAAAGTAAGAAGATAACAAAGTATACAAGTCTTAGACATTACGACATTCATTAACATATCGAGTTTATATATTAAGTCAAGAAGTTAAATGTTTATTGATCGAAACAAAGTTTCCAAACAACTTGAAAGATCTTTAAAAAATAATTCATCACAGTTACAAGATCATACATAGTCTTGTCTTAAAGATTAATTGAGTCAGGCATCCTTTACATGGCAATCCACTGTTGGAACCTTACTGTCTCTACTACCAACTGCACAACATTGATTGTGTTCTATGACTGATTTATTGAAATATTTCATCAAATGAAAGTTTCAATTGGAATTTTTCAAAAGTTGCGATGATTTTTTTCACTTCTTAATGCGGAGGAATATCGGCAAAGGCATCATAAATTGTGACTATTCAAAAGTTCCAGTGGGATAAAATATTTGGTTAAAATGCTATAGAGTCGATCGATAAAATGAGATGAGATGAGATAAGATGTAAAGTACCTATTGATTTTATTTTTGATAATGATACTATGTAGATATTAATATACGTTTATTATTGTGTTAAGTTGATTGATGATATAAATATTAAAAAAAAAAAACATTAAATAGTTAAGACCATATTAAAGGAAAGAGTTCTTTGAAAAAGTATTTCACAGAATGTTAATGATTGATAATCCAGTTATTATATGTGACTGGTTCAAATAAATATTACTGATTTTCTTTTTTTTTTTTTGTTTTATTATTAGTAAATTAAAATTTCACCACACCACTTGAAACTTCTAAGTTTTCAAATACCGGGTTCTTGACGTTTGGATTCAATTGATCGTCAGTTAGATCCAATTGTTCTTTGGTCCATAAGTTTGGTTCAGCAACAAAATTCTTGTCACCAACCCCTAAGAAACCACCTTGTCTTTCCCAATCGGCAACTCTAGGTAATTGCAATTCATTGAAAACATCCTCTAGAGCGTCTAATAATATATCACTCAAATCGTTAGTGTGGCCTGGAGTTGGAGTAATTCTTAATCTTTCAGTACCACGAGCAACAGTTGGGAAATTGATAGCTTGAACATAAATCTTGTGCTTATCCATCAGCATATCAGAAGCTTTCTTAGCCAAGTCAGCGTTACCGATCAATACTGGGACGATATGGGAAGGATTTGGGATCACTGGGATGCCTAATTCTTGTAGACCATCTTTAACGTAGTTTGTGTGTTTTTGTTGATCTTGTCTTAGGCTCAAATGAGTACGTTGGTATCTGATGGCTTCTGAAGCACCGGCCATAACAGCTGGTGGTAAACAAGTGGTGAAAATGAAACCTGGAGCAAAAGATCTGAACCAATCGATTAAATTACTGGATGCAGCGACGTAACCACCGACGGTACCGAAAGATTTACCAAGGGTACCTGTGATCATATCAACACGACTCATAGTTGTCTTAATTTCTTGTTTAGTTTGTGGGTCTACTGGAGTAGCAACACCGAACTTCCTGTGAGTTTCGAAGTCACAATGTTCAGCGACACCAGCACCATGAGGACCATATAAACCAACGGCGTGAACTTCATCTAAGAAAGTTAATGCACCGTATTCTTCTGCCAAATCACAGATTTTGTCAATGTCTGATACGGAACCTGCCATTGAGTAGACTGATTCGAATGCGATCAATTTTGGAGTTGACTTAGGGTACATTTTCAATAATTCTTCTAAATGTTGCAAATCGTTGTGTCTAAAGATATGTTTTGTTGTGTTGGCATGTTTGATACCGACAATCATCGATGCGTGGTTTAATTCATCGGAGAAGATGACCAAATTCTTGATTTTTTGACCAAGTAATGAAATGACGGCATCATTTGCAACGTAACAAGAGGAGAACACTAAAGCACCTTCCTTCTTATGCAAGGCTGCCAATTCAGCTTCTAATTTCATAGAGTGTTTGTTGTGTCCTGCGATGTTCCTGGTACCACCTGCACCTGCACCGTATTTATCTAGAGTCTTCTTCATGATGTCTACGACGTCCTGGTTTTTGGAAAGTGCCAAATAGTCATTCGAACACCAGACGGTGACTTTGTCGTCTTCCAAGTCCCTGTGAGCCAAGGGAAACTGGTTTGCTAGTCTGTTAATATTATTGAAGTATCTGTAAGACTTATCTAGTCTCTTCTTTGCGACGTCGTTTTCGAAGACGCCGTTGTAGTCGAACTTCGACTCCTGAGTGGCGTGTTCGCCTACGATAGTCGAGCTATCTTGAGCTGTCTTCTCAGCGGTGCTCGATGAGGCCGTTGCGTACTGTCTTTGGGAGACAGCTTTGGCCATGACTGGACATTTGTTGACGAAGGAGGCCAACGAGTTTGAGCTCTTGAGTTTGTTGAAAGTGGTGGCCGAGTGTGCTGCCTTGTGAACAAAAGGACACACTTTAGCCGAGTGTCTAATGAGTGATTCCATAGCGGTATAGTAGCGGTGTATAGTAGCGGTGTATTGTAGCAGTGTAATGTTGTATTCAAATATGGAAAACACTTTAAATATATACCTTCAGCACAACGTATATATATATATATATGTGTGTGTGTTCCTATTTACAACACATTAGCTTGATAAGATAAAACTTTTTTCCATGCCAATAGTGTTATAATTTTCCATCCATCACAACTTAGCAAGCAAATAAGGTAAGAAGAGAGCGAAATTACACACATTGAGTAAATAAATATTTTTTCACCGAAAGAACAAAACAGCAGCCATCGATCGACAACAACAAAAATTCAAAAGAAACATTTTTCCACCGACCACCGCCTTTGAGCAAATATTAAATCCGAAGAAAGACACGGAGACCGTCGGGGATTTTTTTTCCCACGCTGTTGTGAAACTTCACGTTGACAAAGAAACACACAGCAGGCGTCTGACTAATGTGTCGACCTCCCATTGGCCTCTCTTTGTTCTTTCTCTCTCTTTCTCTCTCTTTCTCTCTGCATTGTTGATGCGCTGCCCGTAAATTGCTGATGGCAGATTTCCCTTTGTCGGCGTTAATGACAGAGAGACAGACAGACAGAGAGACAGACAGACAGAGAGAGAGAGAGACCACTCGGGGTTTGTCTCTGCCGGTGTGATTGGTTCGGCGGTCACGTGGGTGACTGGTCATCATGCGATCACGTGTTTGTTTCGTTTGGAGTGATTTGCTGGCGGTTGTGGTCAACTTGGCAGCCATCAGCATAGAGTTAGAGAATGTTGGTTCAGCACTCTAACACTCCCTTCGTATACAATATGCATTGTTTAAGCGAACCTATATATATATATATATATATATATACGTGTGTGTGTGTGTGTGTGTGTGGTTGTCTTTCTTTCAAATGGTTCAGTTCCCCTAACAACGCTGTAAACTTTTGGAAATGGGCTGGCTATGGTCTAATGATACCGAGAAAAGTAACAACACTACCGATGAAATCGTCACTGGCTACACAAGAGGCCAGAAGATCTTGCTAGAAGACACTCAACCAAGATTCAACAACGACACTTCTCTGAACGAGCTCTCTCGTGTAAATGAACAATCAAACTTCACTCAAGCTTGGAACTCTATCAGTTCCAAGGACTTCTCCTTCCAAAATTTGGTCATGATCCCCTGTTTCAGAGACGCTGGTCTCCTCGGGTTCTCATCCATGTTTGTCGTGGGCTCAGCTATCTTCTTGTACCACAAGAATATAAATAAGGCTACGAATTGGGCTTTGGGAAGTTTGGTTCTTGGATCGATAGTAGGTTGGGAACAATGTAGGAATACAAGAAGAAGAAGCTTTGAAAATTCAGAGAGAGCCAAACAAGTCATGACTCAGAAATCAAAACCAATGTTACATGAAGTGTCTCATCTCGAGGAACTCAAAGATCAATGGAAAAAATAAATATTTTATAAAATTACATAGATTAATATACAAACGAATATTCTTGCACATACATACATACATTCATATAATCAAAATACAATAACAATACCATGATCAATTGATTCTTTTTTAAATAGTTTTCTATGATATAATCATTAAGTACATACAAATTATGAAAAAAACTAATACATAGAGTGTTATACGAGTTACTTGTGTAAGTATCAACTCTTAGTTTTTACCTAAGGCTTTTAAGATGGATCCCCAAACAGTGGCTGGTGGTTGAGAAGCATCAACACCGGACCAGATGCCGGTCTTCTTGTAGAATTCGACAATTGGTTCGGTTTGTTGGTGGTATGAGTTCAATCTCTTCATTAAAGCTTCGGCGTTGTCATCAGATCTTTGAACCAATGGCTCACCAGTGACATCGTCGGTCATTTCAGTCTTTGGTGGGTTAAACAACTTATGGTAAGATCTACCAGAGGCTGGGTGAACTAATCTGCCGGTGATTCTGGCAACCAATAACTCGTCGTCAACTTGTAATTCAACCGCTTTCTGCAGAGGAGTACCTCTTTCAGCCAGCATTTGGTCCAATTTCTCAGCTTGTGGGATGGTTCTTGGGAAACCATCTAAGATGAAACCTTTCTTACAGGCTGGGTTGTTGGCCAATTCGTCCTTAATCATGGAAACCATGATTTCGTCGGAAACTAAACCACCTTGGTCCATGATTTTCTTGGCTTCAACACCTAATGGGGTGCCTTTAGCAACTTGGGATCTCAACATGTCACCAGTAGACAAGTGACCAGCACCAAACTTTTCAACTAAGTTTGGAGCTTGAGTACCTTTACCGGCACCTGGTGGGCCAATTAAGACCATTCTGATTGATTCGTCAGCCATGTTATATAATGATAAATTAGTATATGTTTTGTTGATTGGGATTGTTTTATAAAATGAACAATTACAAAAAAATTTAAATAGTTGAATACAATTCCAAAAGGGCAGAATACAGAAAATAGATATCAGTTCATTATAAGTCACATATATATATTAAATTAATAAGATCACAATAACCAAAACCTTCGGTGATCTTAGTTTGATATTATATCTCATAACATCAATTGGTTTAAATTTTTGGAATTTCAAGAAAGTCGAATCGTCGTTACAAATTGAAAAATTCAATGAGTTACAAGTAATGTTTAAGAATAGAGGTATCATTGCTTACGATGTTTATTTGTGATGGGAGAATAGAGTTTTAAATCATTATTATATTTAAGATTTAACCATTAATATATACATCGATCAAATGAATTAAAATAGTTTAATTATTTTTTAAATTAGTATTCTTTTATAATATACAATTGAATATTTAATATCTAATCTTTAAAAAAACAATAACAATTGAATTATCTATATAGTTGGAAGATAACTTGCTTAATTTTGAAAGAAATATAATATATTCGAATTTAATTTCATTAAAAAGCCCAGAATTTTTTGTTTACAATAAAAAGTTATTAAAAGAGTTTAACCTCTAATTTTGAAAAAACTTTTTATACCCTTTTATAAAAAATGTAATATAATATTTTTATTTTATAATTTTTTCTTATAATTCTTGAGAAGCCTTAGCAGCCTTAGCAGACTTCTTTGGTAATAAGTTTTGGTGAATGTTTGGTAAGACACCACCTTGAGCGATGGTGACGTTACCTAATAATTTGTTTAATTCGTCATCGTTTCTGATGGCTAATTGTAAATGTCTTGGGATGATTCTGGACTTCTTGTTGTCTCTGGCAGCGTTACCAGCTAATTCTAAGATTTCAGCAGCTAGATATTCTAAGACAGCAGTTAAGTAAACTGGAGCACCAGAACCAATTCTTTGAGCGTAGTTACCTCTTCTTAGTAATCTGTGAACTCTACCGACTGGGAAAGTTAAACCAGCCTTAGAAGATCTGGATTGAGAAGCTTTAGCAGCAGAACCAGCTTTACCACCTTTACCACCGGACATTATTGATATATTATTTGATTGAGTTTGAGTTTAGTTGTGTTTAATAGATACACTATTCGATGCTCTTATATACTTGATCATAAAATAGAAGTAGACAATGATAATTAAAACACAAATTATAAAAAACATAATTGGCCAAAAAAAAAACAAATAAACCTTTATATTTATATAGTATAATTAATCTAATTCAAACAAATAATAATAAAGGTGAATTAATTTAGTTTAAACTTCAAATGTAAATTAATATAATTGGAAAAATTGATGTAGTTATATATGTTTAATCTGTTGATATTTATTTTTTTTTGATCCAAACAGGGATACAATTGAGAGAGAGATAGAAGTACCCACTAAGAAAATTATACAAAACAAATGCTTTAACCTCAAGTTAGAGACTATAAAAAGTTTCGATGAAGTGGTTGAAATCAATATATAAATCAAACAAGATATAGTGAAAAAAACATTGAAACTTTTCCACCATTTCAGATTAAAGACAGTGTGAAAAAAATAGTATCTTCCAAATGCGAAAATATTAGCACTAACAAAAACACATAATTTCAAGCCCTTTTGTGAGGATTTCATTGTGCAAAATGATACACATCTGAAATATTCTGGATAGAGGGTCGAATACCAAAAAAGAAAGGCATTTATTGTTGAAACAAGTGGAACGGTGATGGTATAGTTCGCATTCACAACATGACACCCCAGGAGAAGCCTGGTCCAAACTAATAAGCATTGTAGTTGCGAATAAGAATATTTATAGCAAAACAATTGTTCAACGTTCGTTAGGTTGTTCTTCTCTTGTGTTCAATTCACAGTTCATCTGAAGTGAAGTCTTTTGCAATATGGATACTTTTTTTAACAGATTAACATCACAGAGGGAGACAGTATGTGTGTATGAGTGAACTGCATGACACGTAAAAACCCACTTGCAATTATATTTCTTGTGGAACGCAAAAAAAAAAGACGCGAAACTTTTCACTCTTCACGGAAGGAGCGTGCCAGAATTTTCGCATCTTAAGTATTATATACTTTAATTAACAAGTACGTTACTACCAGTATTGAAGTTACGAGGTCTCGAGGTTTCGAGGTTTCGAGATTGTGCAATGTTACGAGACAGGGTGTATGAGAACGAGGCAATACTCTGCTGTATTAGCAGTTTGATCCAACATAAATACATCGATCGTTTTTAGAGGATGCGAAAATTCTGGAATCGCCAAATGTTCTAATGTTCACATCTATTGTATTATAATAGTTCACGACAATGTGCTCCCTATCCTAGGACGAGACTGAAGTAATACAAGTTATTGTATTAGTGATTCGATGTAAATTTCACTTTCTCAATGTTTACAAGTTTTCATTGTTCGAGAGTTGAAATTTATCGTACTGATAGATTCACTTGAACTTTTCTTATGTATTGTAATTTGTGGAATGGTTTCTCGTTATTGTTGTAAAAATTGATCTTTCATTCTGTATACACAGATTGTCAAGGACCATAAAGTATTATTTGTTTGTTTACTTTACTTAAGATTGAAATAGGACTTGATTCAATTTTTTTTCGAAGAATCAACAAAATTTAATCATATATATAAAGGTAACATTTTCATTAATAAGTTAACTAATTTTAACCTTTCCCTTATGTTATCTCAACTACTGTTTTGTTAGCGTTTTTTTTTGTTTTATACCTATTACTTATTTCATTTATAGTATATATTTAATTGTATCCATAAAAGAAACAATCAACCAATAAATAATAACCATATACAATGTCTTCCGCTTCCAAGGCCCCAGCTTCCAAAGCCCCAGCTGAAAAGAAACCAGCTGCCAAGAAAACCTCTACTTCCGTTGACGGTAAGAAGAGAACCAAGGCTAGAAAGGAAACTTACTCTTCCTACATTTACAAAGTTTTAAAGCAAACTCACCCAGACACCGGTATTTCTCAAAAATCCATGTCTATCTTAAACTCTTTCGTTAACGATATCTTCGAAAGAATTGCCACCGAAGCTTCCAAATTAGCTGCTTACAACAAGAAGTCTACCATCTCTGCCAGAGAAATCCAAACTGCTGTCAGATTAATCTTACCTGGTGAATTAGCTAAGCACGCTGTTTCCGAAGGTACCAGAGCTGTCACCAAGTACTCTTCTTCTACTCAAGCTTAAATAAATTCAAATTAAATTTACTATAATTTAATATGTTTTATATTGGCAAGTTGTAATAAGATTTAAACACATATATTTCAATCGGTTTAAGAAAAAATATGTATTTATCATTTTAAATACTTTTGTATAATAATGTAATTAGGTATATCTATTAGAATATAAATACATAAATGGGATAATGATCTTTAATAAAAATTTCATATTGTTTTAAAAAATCATGTTTTATTTATTCATTCTTGTCTGCAAGTTAAGTCAGAAATACATAATCATACTGGTACACCTTTAAATATATCTATATACATTCAAATATTTTTTACTTTTGGTATATTCTTATAATGATATTTTTTATTAAGTTATGCAATATATATATATAGTTTAGATTATGTATTAACCTCAGTAATGTATTGATCGTAATCAAAGTACTTCTGGGATTTCTCTAGTAGTTCATATATCTCAAATAATGATTTAGTTGGCTTGATTCCCTCCGTGGTATTCGCATCTTTGCTTCTGAAATTCTTATTGATATTGTTGAACTTTTTCTCATCGGTTTCTAATGTTTGTGATATCCTGTTGTAATCATACATGTGCTTACCATTAAACTTTCCGTTAATTATCGATCTAGAACTCAATTCAGTAATAGTAAACGGTATTTCATTTAAATCATCAATGGTCTCGTCTTGCAATATTTCTGGGTTAGTTTTATTCTCTGTATTATCATTTGTTTCGGTAGCTTTATTAATCTTCTCTTCATCCATATTAATATCGTCAATTTGGTCTTCAATACCACTGATCTCAACATCAGAATCGGAGGATGAATCGGAGGATGAATCAGATGATGAATCTGCTGTTCTTCTTTTTTTTCTTCTGCTGTTCTTCGGTTTTTTCTGAGCTACACTAGCCGTTTGCATCTTATAAATTTGGGTTTGCTTTCTTCAAATGTTATAATTTTAAAAGACGTATTCCAAATTAAATATTGTAATAAATCGATCAATAATTGACAGTATACATGTATTTCACTCTCTTTATAGATCCAAAACCTCATCTCATCACTTGTTATGTAATTATTTTCAGCAGTGAAATTTTTACTTCCATTGAAAAATTCACCGTAATCATTGACCGGGTAAAACATTATATTAGCTATTCAACATCTAATCACCATAGAACTTTACGAGACCATCTCATCTCATCGATTAGTAGACCTCTATAATATATCCTCTTACTTTCACACTCAACTATGTTTATATAGGTATAATGCTAAAATTTATGCTCTTTATTTTATTGATATGAGGTATATTTATATTTAAATATACTTGTGTGTATGTGCTTATATATAAGATTTAGAATAATTTATCCATTTCAACTAATGCATGGTCTAATATATAACTCTCCTCTATCAAATTATCAACTCTGCTGAAATGTCTTTGACTATAAGGTAAAATTGAATCGATAGCTTTAATCATTCCTGGTATTTCGGATAGTTTGTTAATATTGAATTTAGTTAAAACACAGTTGATAGTCTTTTGTGCAACGGCATGTGTACGTCCATTAGTGTTCCAATCTCTACATCTTTGGATTAATAAAAGTATTTGATCTTCATCTAGAGTAGTAATTATATTATCTAATTCTTTATTGAATATAACTTTGTTTCCTTCTTCATCAACTTCTTCCCCATTGTTGGATTGCATCGACCTTTTCAAAACATTATATAATCTCATAGGATGATCTAATGTAATGGCAAGTAAGAAAGCGTTAGTCCAATCGCCATTTGATAAATAATTCTCTAATGTTTGCATTTGTTCAACTTTCAATTTTTCTTTTTCAATATCTTCTTCTCTTGTTGCTTCTGTGTGGTCCTTCCAGAATTGGAAAACACCATCTGCATCTGCAGTGATGAACAAATCACCATCATTTACTACATTTAAAGCCCAAATTCTATTGTCATGACCATCTAGTGTTTTAATACACTCACCACTAGAACAATCCCATATTTTAACGAGACCATCTGCTCCTGTACTGACCAATTGCTTTTGTTTGTTAAAGAACGAACATCTTTGTACTGCATTTGTATGTCCTTCTAAAGTTTTCACAATTGTGAAAGTCTCTAAAGACCAGATTTTAACAGTCTTATCACCAGAAGCTGTTGCAAGATATTTATCATACTGACAAAATGATACATCCCATAAACCACGTTTGTGATTCATTAAAGTGGCAGTCAATTCACCAGTTTCAAGATCCCATATTTTACATGTCTTGTCGTATGAAGCCGTTGCAAATATAGAGTCATTTGGTGATATTGATACCATATTGATATCCTTTTCATGAGCTCTACGTGTATACTCAGATGATTTAATTATATGCATTTCAATCTCAAAATCCTCATTTGGTTTTGGAATTTTCCACTTTTTCACTGTTAAATCGTTAGAAGCAGTGATTAAAAATTCTGGCCAATTTCTATTCATGACATTAGGTAAACCAACAGATGTGACAGAGGAAACATGACCTTGAAATTGAGCATATTTAAAAAATTTGTCTGTATTTGGATTGTATCTCCATAAAATGGCACTATTATCTTTTGATGCTGTTGCCAACCATAGTCCATCTTCAGTTGCATCGACTGCATTCAATAAATCTGTGTGTCCCTCTTCTAATTCAGTTGAAATTGATATTGAATTTTTATCTTGAACATCTGGGATAGGGATGATTCTTAGAGTCGAAGAATTTGTTGCTAACGCTAATTTATCCAAATTTGGACCTACCACTTTCATGTCTGCAATTGTACCATGATTACCAGCTAATGAGTTTTTTATATATATGTGCTCTTTGGGGTTAGAAAAATTTTCTTGCAAATCTACTAATTGAAGTGTTTGATCTGAAAAAACTAGATATAGTGAAGTGGAATTCCTGATGGGTAAAACACCAATAATAAATAATTCTTCCAATGGTTTTTTTGTTTTCTTTACGATAGAATTGTTGTTTAGTGATACTATTTGTAAGACTGCATCACCACCAGCTGTGTATATTAAATCATTATCTATGCCATCAATGTTAACAATGAACCCACAGGACTCGATTTGTTGATGAACAGGAATTGTCTTTAGCAATTTACATTTCTTTAAATTGCTAATATTCTTAAATTCCCAATGGTTTATAACGTTATCTCTTGCACCAGAGATTATTTGTAATGAATCCTCCCCACTAGAATTCTGAATGACCTTAAAATCAATACCTCTAACTGCCGAATTATGTTCTTGTAAAGTTTGAATACATTTTCTACTAACTAAATCCCAAATTTTGACCATACCGTTTGTATCACCAGAAGCCAATAACCAAGTATTGGAATGTTGTTCACCGTAAAATTTTAAACTAGAGATAGTTTCACCATGACCTTTTAAAGAATGAGTAATATAACCGTTTTCAATATCTACAACTGTGACAGAACCATCAGTACCACCGATTGCTAACAGCGTTGAAGTTGAGTCAGAATCTAAAACATAAGATGGTGATGAAATTTTTATTGATCTAGTGGTCTTTCCTGTGGATAACTTAAAAATTCTCAACAATTGGGCTTGTGAGACTTGACATAAATACTGTCCATCTGGAGTAATCGATAAAGCTGTAATATCTTGTTCATCATCATTTTCAATAGTATAGATGATGTGTGCCGAGTTCTTATCTTCTGGGATAACATCCCCACTTAATGAATCGCTTGTGTTCAATTTTACAATATTAATTTCATCCAGCAAAGGTGTGGCTAAAATTGAACCATCCTCAGATATTGTGGCAACAGCACCACTGCCTGCATATATTGGTTTCAGAGTGGTATTAGAATAACTGTTCTTCAAATCCATAATAAGTCGTATTTTGTATCTTTTTTCGTTTTCGACTTTAGCCTCCCTTTCAATATATCTTGATTCACTGTTCAAATAAATTTAGTACTTTTATCAAAAGTATGCCAAATGTATATTGAACAAAATCGATTAATATTAAGGTGAGTATCCATAAAGCATGACTTCGTAATTGTATATAACTCATCACTAATCGATCAATCACAGTTACAGCATACTATTAGTGATGACAATTGAGGAAAAAATTTCATGAGAGAGCTCATCGCAAAAATTGAATATTGATAAAATTCACATATATCATTTTATACGGATTTTTTTGGTTTACAGCTTCAGTTGTTCAAAATCATTGTGACCTTTAAAGGTGTCATAAAAGGTATTCACGAATCTCTTATATAATGATCTTTATCATTATATTATATTCTTTATTGTTGTGGTTTTACATGTTCATGAAATATAATATGATCGAGGTTATGAAACCTCGGGAAATTTACTGATTATTATTTATTAATTATTATTTGAAATTATTTAAAAAATTATATGAAGTTATGTTATGTCAGTGACAAAAACTATATATATATGTATCGTGCTTTACTACTGTTTGGTTTATAGTTAATATAACAAATAGTATTATTATTAAGAGTTAAAATGCTCTTCCAAAATAGATATGCATAATGTTTAAAATGATAGCAGAATAACAGATGTTACAAATGTTTGAACAGCAGAAAATAGTATCGACGATTAACTGATGAATGTGCTTTCAATAATCGAAATACCTTCTTCTTTTTCGTATTCAGAGGGTTGACAATATTGATAAATATATGGTTTGACATGTGCAATATTTTGTGCAATTTTTCTAACAATTACTGGTAATTCATTCATTATATCATATCTGTTAACCAAGTTTAAGTCAGATTCAACGAAACCCATTGGGAATTCAATTTTGGAAGGTGGTTTCCAGTTGTTATCCTTATCAACGACAGTCTTCAAATATTTAACTGGATGTTTGTCTACTGCTGAACAAACTTTAATTAGCTTACCATTCTTTGTGATAGCCCAGGTGGTAACCGTGTGGTTGTTGTATTCTTCAGTGGTAGTATATTCCATGCATAGTAGTGAATATGCCTTACTGTGATAGCATAAGAAATTCCAAGCTCTAGCTGCTTTATTTGGCAGCAATCCTTGTACTGCATCAATATATGAAGATGGAGAATCTTTCAAATCTAAACTGATTTCATTGGTGCCCTTTAAATTTTTATAATAAATGGAACCTGAACATTTACCCCTTGGGATAAATAAATGTCTCATCATTTTATTTGAAGACAAATCCTCCGAGTGGTTCTTTGATTCTTCTTCTGACAAACCTTTCTCTAAATAATATGAACAGCCATCTGGGTTGACTACATAACCTTGGTATAGGTCAATAGTCAAATCTAATTTCAAGGCACCTGTATCTTCAGTATTCTCAATGTCCACATGGATTAACAATTGTGCAAACGCATCTTTGTCATCAGATTTCGATTCTACAAATTCAAATTTAACGTTATCATGAAATTCAACCTTCAATGGTGTGAAACTAGAAAGATCTGATAATTTAAATGATTGCCAGATATCTTTTGAGTGAGAACCTTTATCTTTTGAATCGAACAATTTGAAGTTCAATTGGAAACCTTTGTACAAAGCATTCATCATACTAGAGTAAACGATCTGAATGAAACCAGCCTTACCTGATTTCAAATCGGTGAAATAGATGGTTTGTGTCTCTAATCTAGTTTCTGGATTAGTACTTATTTTATTTAAAAATGTGAAGGAACCAGAAGTACGACGTAATTCTCCAGATCTATCGTTATCTGGAGATTCGATTGGTTCTTTTGAATGGTCATAAACGAACCATTGCATTTGTTTTAAAGTATTAACATAGGCAAAACCATCTTCATTCTTATTGTCACAATTTGAATCAACGGTTTCAATTGGAATAAATCTAACCTTATTTTTATTATTCTTTAATAGATCGAACATTGTCTTTAATATTGTAATTTAATAGTTATATAAGTTTATACCACTTGTTTCCTAAAAATTGATTTACACTCAATCACGATGTATCTAATTTGGTGATATTTATCTTAAATAATATTTATTTAATACGCCAAAAAATATAATTAATGATTCAAATACTATGAGAAAACAGAATTAAATATATATGAATCAACCGTGTTTTATATATAACTAGAAAACCTAAATCTAACATAAATCGATACACAGAAATTTAAACATTCAAGTACATCGGATGTATTTGTTGTTGTTTGTTTGTTTAATTACTATAATTCGAGTAATAACCAAAATACTAGATATAAAATTTCTGATATTAAGTTATTATAATGATTTAGTTACTATACAACAAGACAATGAATCCTAGCTCTAGGGTAAGATCTGTTGAAACGAAATCAGTGATGAAACCAACATGAATGGCCAACTTGGAAAATTCACTATCAACCAATGGTACAAGAGACATATAAATAGCACCAACTTGAAGAGAATTGAAATGAGTAGAAGAATGGCTAAGTTCATTCTGAAATTTTCAAATTTGAAATCTTCATTAAACCTAGCTAAGTAGTATTCCTTTGGTTCTACGAGTATTAGCCAAAATCATAATCTTGAAAGAACAATAACTATGGAATATTATTATACAAAAGCAGTAGCAATTATGCAAATGAGAAACAGAACCTTCTCTATCTGTTTCTTTCTCTTTCTCTCTATTGTAATTGAAATGTTTCATTGAGTTAATTAATTTCTAATTCCAAACCTTTTTCTTTGAAATATTTTTATTGCTACTATTAATTCCGAAATTGAAAAAAAAAAAAAAAAAAAA